>APFE030987900.1:13237-32750 GCA_000404065.3 Pinus taeda
TTGAGTTGTAATTAGTTATCTCAGTTAACTGAGTTAAGTCCAATTAAATTAGTTCCAAACACTTTGAGGAACTAATTGTGAGTTTAGACAGTTACAGCATGCATGCATGAAACTAGTGTACTCCAGATAACTGAATATTCTCTCATAAATAACTCATGCATGTCATTTTAGACAAAGACCCAGTTGAGATTAAAGGCAGGGATAGTGTACTATCAGTTGCAAGAATTTTCCTATAAGAAAATCTCTTACATGCAGAAGGAATTCATTCCTTGAGATTTGCGCAGTTTTACAGTGTGTTGGAGCAGTGTGTGAGATTAGTGTCACACAAGGTTACAGCTAGAGCACCCAGGGAAAAATGTGCAAGGAAATAGGAGGCTTGGAGGACAGAGGAGAAGGCATATGAGTTGTCCGCTCTATCTATGAGCAGCATTGAGGGATTGTACTAAGAGCTGGATAGTTGTGAGAGCTAAAGCTTTGTGTAATCCTGAGATATTTCCACTTGTATGATAATATAGATAGCAGGGTTTTTAGCTGAGGCTTTCCCCATAGTATTCTTTTTTATTTCATGTGTATTAATTCTTCTTCTCTATTATATGTGTTATGTTTGATCTTACTCAAATCGATTAAGCTTCCGAAAGTTTGATTGTAGAAGTAGATTAAGTATTTTGCTTTAGTCTATTGCATAATCAGGTTAATCTACAGTGAGAATTTCTACATGCCCGCCTTATGGGAACATAAACTACAGCAAATTTCCCAAAATCTACTCCCTAATTTCTTTATTACTTATACAAAATAGATTTTATATTCAACTAAGCTAATCTAATTTTTAATGAATTATCTTTTCAGTTAGTTAATTTTTCCAGCACCAATAGATTCTTTTTGGTGCCATGTCTTTGACGAATTACCCTATTAACCTAAATTGAATCCCAATAAAGAACCAATGAAAGATCAATATCCCATAATGTCGAAGCAAATTGTTTCTTAAATATTTGTCTAATTCAAAATGTATTTGCACAATAGATCATTTACATGATAACTAGACAAAATTCAGATCAAATATATGTGCAAGGCCAATTTTTCCTATGGCAAAGGAGTGCATGAAGGAAAAGAAAATAATATGGTTATTTGAAGTTATGTATTTAACGATAAGCCACTCCTGCAACCAAAATTTGTTATACATGGGAATTTTATTGCTAAAGTCTATAGGCAATATTAGAACTAGCTAGTTATACTTAAACACAAAAAGAAAAACATTTTTTTCTTTATAATTTTTCTTTTCAAGTAACTATGAATAATGTGATTTACCATGCAGAGTTCAAAAATTCTTTTGGTAATTTTGACTTAAGAGAAGTTGAATTTAATCAAGGATTTGATCCAATTGCATTATTTATTACACACGTAGGTATTAGTCAATACAGAAGCTTGTTTACAAGAGTTATAGAAAACCAAAAATGAAGAACCAGTAATGGATACTAAAAAAAATGTTGAAGAAACCAGCATTAACGAGGAAGAAAAATACAAAGAAAGAGATGTAAATCCTACATAGAAATCTTCCACTTCCACACCTAGTACTGGTGCAACTTCATCCTTCATTCAAAGAAAGAAAAAATCTACTGCGACTGGAAAACTGGTTCATGGTGAGCTATTAGGTGGTGGAGATGATGAATATCCTCCTCATATATTCACTCCAGATAAAGAACATATGGTTCAAACATCCAAATCAAAAAGTCTCGTGAAAAGAGAAAGAATTTAACTAGCTATAAACATGGAAAATGACAGTGTGACCACCTAATTAGGTTAGTTCTTATATAGAAGAGAATCAAAGAATAATGGATCAAATTGCAAAATAAGTCATTATTTTTATGAGTGTCATGTGACATTGCAAAATGTAAATTATGACAAGGGTAGTAAAATTTTGAGAATTGAAAAAGTAAAAGTTCATAATAAAAAGGTTATTGATCAAGAACAAATGGATATTGATGTGTCTGACGTTAGATCCAAGAGGCTCAGGGTATTACAACAAACTAGTACTATTGAGGCACTTGCATTGTCTATTAACAAACAAGCATTAGAGAATATAAGAATGAAAAAAGAATAAAAGAGTTGTAACACACTCTAAATCTGGGTCGTTTGTTAATGACTCCACTGGAAACACAAGCACCACCATTGCCAATTTCTACTCTTTCTACACCACATAAACCTAATAAAGTCGTCAATCTCCTTAATGCAGTGAAATCATATATCATCAATTACATATGCCAAAGATTAGAAACTATTGATCATGCATGGAAAGTAGCATTTAATTTACTGTGTTTGAAATAGGAAGTTATGACATTTGTGGGTTTGGTTAGGAATAATCTTAAGCTAGATAGCCAATTCGTTAACAATGATGTAATTATCTTTAGTTAGAATCTTGAATTACTTTCTTATATAGAGAAAGAAAACAAAGGACTCTCAGATCCTAATCAAATTAATCAAGTGGAAGTTGGATTATCTTAGAGAATCACAACACTAGAGGACATCATTTACGAATCGTAACAGCCCTCAGTTAAAATTTTATGTAATAAATTTAATAAAGGAAAAATAAGACCAAGGTCATGGGACATGTATTCCAAGTTCAATGGTGGGTAAAACACCCTAGTGGATACTAATTTCGGTTTATTATGTCTAAGTAAATTGGCAAAGGCAAAGAGGTGTCAATTGGAATTTTATTTATGAAAATAAAGGAAAATAGGAGAAAAGGGAGATGAAAGGTCACAGGTTTGCATGAGAGGAAAATTGAAGGAAAAATAGAGGAAAATGAAGAAAATAGAAGCGTCAACAATAAAAAGGCTTATGAGGATCAGTTCACAACCTTTTTTCAGTTTGGTTTTGGAGCTCTTTCTATTCTATCATATTCTTGGACACAAAGCATTATTGGAGCACTCTGGCATTAGAGAAAGGAAGAAAAAGGAAGAACAAGGAAGCAAAGGAAAGTAAGGGACAAGTAAGGAAAATTTATATCAATCAGCTTCAATAGGAAGACTTGCAGGTAACAAGTTGCATGTGTGATTTCCTAGTTGGTTTGTGAATGCATGGTACATGCATGTGATTATTTGGTTCTCTTGTTATCATTGACATGGGTTTTGTCAGGTGTGACATTGGTTTCACCCTTGCCTTGCCATTTCTAGATAGCCATTATGTGATGGGGTTCTTTTATTTGGTTAATATTTGTATTACTAAATGGTTTTGGAATCGGGTGAGGTGGTCTTAGGAAAATTCCCAAGGGTTGGCGGTGGAGGTGATTTGATCTTTGGGAAGCCTTCGATAGGTGGGTGGAGATAGAAAAATACCTCAAGGTATTGTTGAACAAATTATGAGGCATCCAAGATTTTTTTGGGCTTAGTGATCTCTTGACCAGTTTTGGCAAGATCGTGGTAGCCTGATGGTGGAGGTGGTTTAATCTCTGGGAAGCCCTGGTTGTTTATGTATTGGTTTTCTTATGTGATCTCTCGACCAATTTTGGCGAGATATCATGAGAATGAGGGTGGAGGTGGTTTAATATATGTGAAGCCCTGGTTGTTTATGTCTTGAGTCCCACATTTGTTCTTGGAATATGGCATGTGGATGATTATCTGAAAGAAAGATTTGGTTCATCCCAATCTATGGTTGAGTGGTATGTGGAAGTCCCTAACTTGGTTGGTTTTTGCATATGTTAACAAGAGATCTTTTCCTATTGTATTTCATGACTACTTGTACTTTTTATTTTGTGGATTTTATGGTTGTTCTATCATGATTATTCTTCTAATTATATGTTGGTTATAAGCAAGGTTCCATAACAGGTTCTAGTTATGGCTCTTGATATGCTTGGTTTGTTGATGAATTATTAATGGATGAATCAGCTAAAAAATGATATTACAGCTATTATGAGATGGAATTAGACCTTCTTGATGATTCTCAGATAAGTATCAGACCCCTATGTTCATATTTTCATTCATGACCTATAGATTACATGTTCTCAATATGTTTGACGAGATGGCTAACATGGTTATTCCTTGTACAGTCAAGTCCTTGATCAAGTTTGGTATAGATGGTTTTTTTCCCGATGTTACTTATCTCTAGAAAGTGTCATTAAGTTCTAGGCAGTGGTCTAGAGGCTGACCTAGAATTTAGGCTCAAAATCTGGGACCGTACCCTCTGAACTGAGGAATTTGGGTCATAACACACCTTATTAGGGTTATGCATGCAATTGGAGGCCCTCAACTACATGGAGGCCTTGTCATGCATGCGGTTGGTAGCCCAGGTCACGAAAAATGCATTCCAACTTAGGGTTTTGGCATGGGAGTGGTTTTTTAGCTCATGGGAATCTTGTAGCTCCTAAGGAAGGTCAAGAAAGTTTCATTTTGTCGAATCCACTCCCTTAATTGTACTTAGGAGGTTGGCTCATGTCATATTAGCCCTCAGTTCATGTTTACCCTGGCAGGCTGGTGAAAGTGGGTAAATGTGGGAGGAGGCATTTACAAATCGGTATCAGAGTATGGTTCAAATACTTGGATTGAATGGGGCAGAGTTTGTTTTTCATGCATACATGTCAGTGTCTACATGGTTTTTGTGAATTAATTTTCATGGTTATGGTTGTCATGCATGAGGTCATGGTATGTAGTTGTTGTTATCATGCATGATGTCAATATATTGATATGATTATGTATATACATATATTGTACTAATCTAGGCTGATTTTTCACACGAGATAGCCGCCCCTGAACTTCATGGAGGTATGTTGATTATGTTTATATTTGGTTATCTAACATCATATGTTTTCAGGAAGAATAGGATCAAAGATGGCTAGAAAAATGGTGGATTACAGTTCACGAGACTCTCCTTATAAATCAGATGAGAAGCACAAATATGAGTACTCTTCAGATATAGCAAACACCTTGAGAAGTTTAAAGGAAAACATCAAAAGTTGCAAAGTAGATAATGACAGGATCATTCAATCACAAGAAAGCATTTCTAGGGCACAAGAGAAACAAGCAGAGGTCAATGCAGTTCTCCTGCAAATTTTATCATACTTGTAGAGATAAGGATTAATCCAAAATGGATCTTGGATAAACCTCTAAGTCTAAAAGACTTCATATAAGAGGTAAAAGATGATAAATGGCACAAACCCTTTGTAAATCCGGGTTGGATGAAATTCAAAGGATGCTTCTAGAAATATTCTCATTGAGAGATCTCTTCATTTTGAATCTACTGCAATTTGAATGGGTGAAAATGGACTCCGAATGAAGGAGTTATTGAAAGAAGTTTGCCCATTATCCTTAGAAAAGGAGGCATTTCTTATAAAAATGGACTTAAAGGCTCCTTAAGGAAATCGCATCGAAAGAGGTGCAAAGGGTAGACTTAGACCAAATGTCAGACGGACCCCCAATCAGTTATCTCTAATATATCGCATCGGAGGAAGGCCTTCATGCGATATCAGAGCCCCGACAGTGTGATTAGCGATTGCGATATCGCAATCGGCGATCGGGTCAGCAAATACCAAGGGGGGCTATTACAAATGCAATACGTCAATGTGATGGGCTAACAGTGATAGCACTGATAGAGCGATCGGTGACTAGCACAGTCAAAGGGAAGACCCCCAGGGTCGTTGCGATAGCGATATGCCGAAACACTGATAAGCAATATTGTGATACTCCAATAGTGTCGATCAGAGCAATCGGAGATCGAATCACATGAGATGGGGCCGATATGCCGATAAAGAGACTCGCGATATGCCAATAAAGCGAATCATGATATGCTGATAAAGCGATCGGCGATATTGATCACATCGGGGAAAAAGGCATGGGAGGTAGACCTTTGGCCCCTACGCAGCACGATTGCGACTTGCAATAAAGCGCGGACCCTATGGGATTATAAATGTGATTGCATAATATTTGAAATCTGGAATTTTGGATTTTCTGTGTATTCTTGTGTATTTGGGTTTTTGACCATGCGACAATGCAATTGCGATATTGCGACCAAAGGCAAACCCGATAAGGATTATAGACGCGATTTCATATTATTTGAAATCCAAATTTGCGGATTTTCTTTGTATTTCTGTGTAATTGGGTTTTGGCCTTATGCAATGCGATTTGCGATGAGCGATGAAGAACACAGACCCAACAGGTTTATAGGGGTGATTCTATATTATTTTAAGTCTGGGCTAAAGGCCCATGATGTGTTTTGCGTACGTTTCCTATGTATTTTCCATTATATTGTTATTTTCGGGATAATGGCAGGAGGAAGGCCAAACGACTGGGTTGTCCATACTCGTCGGTGTGTTTCAATGGGAAAATGGATTCTTTAATGAATCGATCAGTCTTCCATGTTTTTTGTCAAGGTGGCCAATGTGTTATAACAACACAGATAACACAGAGAGTAGGATTCTGGGAGGCACAGGTAGAGTAATGCGCATAGGCAACTCAAAGAAACCCATAGATGTTTGCAAGCTAAGGAATCCATTGGAAAGCTCAGTATATGCCAGGAGGTTTTTTTTGGAGTCACTTGGAGGTCAAGAGAAAACAAAAGCTCGTGAGAGCCAGAGCCGAGTGCCAAAGCTAGAGCCAGAGCCAGAGCCAGAGCAAGAGCCAAGAGAACAGCAAATAAATTAAATGATCTAGCTATTGTTGGTGTTTGATGTGTGTTGAATATAGAAGAAGGAGTTCTAGAGACAGTAAGAGAATTTTGAGGGAGTTGGTGCAAGATAGAGCTCAAGATAGCTCATAGCGCTGATTGAAGGAATCTAGTCCAGTGAAGCCTAGATCTGTCTGTAGATTATGGACAGCCAGCAGGATAAGATGGTATTCTAAACCCATAGGTTCAATTGTAAGCCAATGGAGTTGAGCGTGGAGCTTGTAAAAGAATTCAGCCATAATCCCAAAGAGCCTAGTCAAGTTGATTAGAACTCAAGGAGACGTAGCCCAAGATATCAGGGTGAACTCCATATTACATTGATTGTCTCATGTGTTTGCTTATTTGATGCTTTCATTTACTATTATGTGTGTTTTATATATCACCATAAGCAAAGAACACAAAGCACATAAACAATCTAAAAACAAACATAAGCAGACACCTATTTCAAGTTCTTTTAATTCCGCAAATTGTCAAGCATAAGCTAGATCTTGGGAATATATTTAATCTTTGGAGTGGGAGAGGTTCTTGTAAGCTTGCCAAAGAAGCCTTTAGGTCCCCATTTTAGATCAAGTGGTATCGGAGCGGTTATATCAAGAGTGGTTATATCAGAGGCAAAGGTTGATTAACCCTACCTTCAAAGAAGGTTATATCAGAACTAGTTATACCAGAGCAGGTGGTCATGAAGCAAGTTGCATCATGATACAAGTGGTATGAGATCATAATGCTTGATTGACAGAGCAATCTATATGCTTGTTTGACTTGAAAGGTGTTCAAATAGTAGAAACAATTTAGTTGTTTGATTGTTTGTAAACTCACTATTGTTTGAGTTTGCAAAGGTTTAGGGAATGCTGCTACTAGCTAAGTCCAGGAGAGGACAAGAAGGAAGGAGGGTTGTAGGCATTCTTCTTATCACAAAGGACCTAAAAGCAATCCTTGAAGCACAAGAGGTTTGTTGCAAAAGGTTGCTTGAATAAGCTCTTTGTTAATCTTGTTTGAAGTTCTTTTGTTCATTTTGATAATGACAACTTCTACAAGTGAGTCCTCAAATTCTGATTCCTTCACAAGATTCTTTGATGAAGACATGAATCAAGCCTTGTTCATCATGATCGATGTGGTGAGAGAAATGTATAAGGATGGAAGGAAGAGAATCATACTTGGAGAGCAGTTGAATTCCATGAAGGAAGAGAAGCAATTGCTTTCTGACCAATTGCAGGAAATGGAGAGACAACTTCATATTGCAAATATGAACTTGGAAAGGATGCATGAGTTGGAGACATAACTCTTTGTTGCAAAAGAAGCCTTGGTGAGGTATCAGCTTGAAGAAGAGGTAAATAATTCCAGCTTGTCTTCAAATTCTTCTAAGAATGTTTATGTTGGTTCTTTTGAAAAACATACCAGAGGCATAGGGTCCAATTTAATGTCGAAGATTGGCTATGAAGGAAAAGGCTTGGGAAAACATGCACAAGGTATTGTTGGGCCAATAATAGTTGAGGAAAGGCCTAAGTATTTGGGTCTTAGATATGGAAAGTCTTATGGAGAAAGTTCCAAATATCCATGAAGGCCATTGAAACAGTTCTAAGGAGTTTCATTATAGGTTTTCTACCTCAAGAGTGTAAAGATTGTATTCATGGGGAATGCAATAGCTTGAAACATCATTTTTAGGAAGAAGGTATTCATAAGCATACACTTGAACCAGAGATTTGTGGAAACTCTAAAACCATTGAAGAGGTTGATGGTGTTCCAAAGGGAGCTACTTCTTCATTCAATTCACCTCGTCATGAATGCAATAAAGGTGAAAGATAAATGTATAAATCTGGTTCTAACCATATTCCTTTTGATTATGTTCAGCATGGTAAATTTCCATATAAGCATGGGAAAAGAATTGCATGTTCCTTTTGTGGTTTGGTTAACCATAATGTTTCTAGATGTTGGAAGATAATGGCCGCATACAGGAAAGTTTCGAAGGAAAAGAAGCAAGAAGCCAAAGGTCCATTGGACAAGGCAAATCATGCCATCAAGAGGATGCATATGTGTTGCACTTACTGCCATAAGCAAGGACACATTGTTGAAAAGTATTGGACTCTAAATCCAATAATGCTTCCACAAAACTTGAAGAAGGTGGAAAGAGAGAATGGCAAGAATGGAAAGGAAGTTTCCATAAATTATGTGTTTCAAGATTATTCACATGTTGTTGTTGATGTGCAGACAAAGGAAGGACCTTTGAAATGGATTGGTAAGAAATGGTTAGAATTCTTATCCAATTAAGGTTGCAAGTCTTATTGAAAATGCATTATATCAAGTTGCATCTATTTGCATTTCTTTGTTAATGGAATGCAAGTTGCAGGGTTTTACCAAGAAGGTGAATGGAAAAGTTGAGTAGGAGACTCACTTTATTGCTGCAACATTATATTTCATTTCATCTTTGAAAGTACAGTATGCTTAAGCGAAAGTTGAAGGATGAAATGCATGCATAAGCTTGATATGCATGAACACAGGGATGTTGATGATTTCCTTGTATTTGAACATGTATGTGTGATTAACTTGAAGGGTTGATTACTTTGTTGTAAACATGCATGTCATGCAATATTGACTTGAGAAAAGTTGATTTGGTCTCAAAGATGGAGATGATGATGAAGTGTTTCATATTTGAAAAAGCATGTAGAAAAATATGTAAAGACGTGCTTGACTTGAAGGGTCAATTGTTTTAAAGTCATGTTTTATTGGCTTGTTATCTAGTCAATCATTTGTATGCAGATGTAAAGACATGGATGTGTTCACAAGATGTGAAATTTGTTTCTTTTGTTGAAGTAGGAGTTTAGGCCATCTAGTTGTTGTCTATAAACCTGTTGTTGTTAACAGTTGTTGTTGACAGTATGTCAAATAGGTATAAATGAAAATTTTGTGAAGCAGATGTAACTTCACATTGGTTTGAGCCACCTTGGATCAATGATCAAGGAAGAGAAGTTCAAACTACCTTCTGTGACCTTCTTAGTAGGAGTTCTGGATAAAGTCAAGGAGGAAGACAGTTCTTCCCAGGAGGACCAGTACATCCAGGAAGGAAAGTGGTCAAAGGCTTTGGTTCAGAGGCACTAGCCATGAAGGCAAGTGTATGAAGGCTGAAAGAAGAGGGTGTTGTACTCTCATCTACTGTTCAAATCAGTATATCGGAATTTTGGATACCAAAAGCTTTTTAGTGGGAAGGCATGATCCAAAATGGATCTTGGATAAACCTCTAAGTCTAAAAGACTTCATATAAGAGGTAAAAGGTGCTAAATGGCACAAACCCTTTGTAAATCTGAGTCAGATGAAAGTCAATAGATGCTCCTGGAAATAGTCTCATTGCAGATATCTCTTCATTTTGAATCTACTGCAATTTGAATGGGCAAAAATGGACTCCAGATGAAGGAGTTATCGCGAAAAGAAGTTTGCCCATTATCCTTAGAAAAGGAGGCATTTCTTATAAAAATAGACTTAAAGGATCCTTAAGGAAATCACATCAGAAGAGGTGCAAAAGGTGGACTTAGACCAAAGGCCGGATGGATCCCCGATCAGCGATCTCTGATATATCGCATCGGAGGAAGGCCTTCATGCGATATCGGAGCCCCGGGCAGTGCGATTAGCGAGTGCGATATCGCAATTGGCGATCGGGTCGGAAAATACCAAAGGGGGTCGTTACAAATGAGATATGGTGATGCGATGGGCCGATAATGATAGCACTGATAGAGCAATCGACGATTGGCACAGTCAAAGGGAAGACCCCCGGGGCTGTTACAATAGCGATATGTCGAAACGCCAATAAGCGATATTGTGATACTCTGATAGCACCGATCGGAGCGATCGGAGATCGGATCACATGTGATGGGGCTGATATGCCAATAAAGTGACTTTCGATATGCCGATAAAGCGATCAGCGATATTGATCGCATCGGGGAAAAAGGCATGGGAGGTAGACCTTTAGCCCTTACGCAGCGTGATTACGACTTGCGATAAAGCGCGGACACGATGGGATTATAAATGCTACTGCATAATATTTGAAATCCAGAATTTTGGATTTTCTGTGTATTCTCATGTATTTGGGTTTTTGACCATGTGAAAATGCAATTGTGATATTGCGACCAATGTCGGACCTGATAAGGATTATACACGCGGTTTCATATTATTTGAAATCCGGATTTGCGGATTTTCTTTGTATTTCCGTGTAATTGGGTTTTGGCCTTATGCAATGCAATTTGCGATGAGAGATGAAGAACATGGACCCATTAGGTTTATAGGGGAGATTCTATATTATTTGAAGTCCAGGCTAAAGGCCCATGATGTGTTTTGCATGTGCTTCCTGTGTATTTTCCGTTATATTTTTATTTTGGGGATAATGGTAGGAGGAAGGCCAAACGACCGGGTTGTCTGTACCTGCCGGTGTGTTTCAATGGGAAAACGGATTATTTAATGAATCGATCGATCTTCCATGTTTTTTGGGAAGGTTGCTAATGTGTTATAACAACACAGATAACATAGAGAGTGGGATTCTAGGAGGCACACGCAAAGTAATGCGCAGAGGCAACTCAGAGAATCCCAGAGATGTTTGCATGCTGAGGAATCCATTGGAAAGCTCAATATATGCCAAGAGGTTTTTTTTGGAGTCTCTTGGAGATCAAGCGAAACCAGAAGCTTGTGAGAGCCAGAGCTGAGAGCCAATGCCAAAGCCAGAGCCAAGAGCCAGAGCTGAGAGCCAACGCCAAAGCCAGAGCCAAGAGCCAAAGCCAGACCCAAGAGCCAAAGCCAGAGCTGAGAACCAGAACCAAAGCCAAAGCTGAGAGCCAGAGCTAGAGCCAGAGTCGAGAGAACAGGAAAGAGATCAAATGATCTAGTTGTTGCTGGTGTTTGATGTGTGCTGAGGATGGAAGAAGGAGTTCTAGAGACAGTAAGAGAATTCTGAGGGAGTTGGTACAAGTTAGAGCTCAAGATAGCTCAGAGCACTGATTGAAGGAATCTAGTCCAAAGAAGCCTAGATCTGTCTACAGAGTATGGAAAGCCAGTGGGATAAGATGGTATTATAAACCCATAGGTTCATTTGTAAACCAATGGAGTTGAGCATGGAGCTTGTACAAGAATTCGGCCATAATCCCAAAGAGCCTAGTCGAGTTGATTAGAGCTCAAGGAGATGTAGCCCAAGATATCAGGGTGAACTCCATATTACATTGATTGTCTTATGTGTTTTCTTATTTGCTATTTTTATTTATTGTTGTGTTTGTTTTATATATCAGCATAAGCAAAGAACACAAAGCACATAAATAGTCTAAAAACAAACATAAGCATACACCTATTTCAAGTTCTTCTAATTCCGCAAATTGTCAAGCATAAGTTAGATCTTTGGAATATTTTTAAGCTTTGGAGTGGGAGAGGTTCTTGTAAGCTTTCCAAAGAAGCCTTTAGGTCCCCATTCATATCAAGGATAGCCATGGATCAGTTATGGACAGGAGGACAGGAATAATTGGGCATATGGTAGTGGGTCTCATGGTGGGAACCAGTCAGACAGGAATGACACAGTTGGATATGGAAGGTTTTTGGATACACCTGACAGGAGAGGTGGTGGATACAAGTTCTACTCTAGTTCTAATTTGGATAGGTATCATGGTCATCATCGCTATCATCATTACAGGAGGAGTGACAAGGGATATTTTTTGGATGAGTTCAAGAAAGCCAAGCCACCTACATTTGATGGAGATTTGAAGAAATAGGAAGATGCAGAAGAATGGTTACTTTGGATAAAGCAGTTCTTTGAGTTGCATGACTACACAGAGAACATGAAGGCCGAGATAGCTATTTTCAGTCTCAAAGGGAAATCAGACATCTGGTGGGAAGATTTGAAGCATTTCAGAGACATCAAGACAAAGGAGTTGAGTTGGCATGAATTCAAGAGACTCTTCAGGAAGAAATACTTGTCAGAGAGGTACTATGATGGAAATTCCAAGGAGTTAGATGAGTTGAAGATGGGATCTATGATAGATGAGGAGTACACAACTAAGTTCTTGGAGTTGTTGAGGTATGTTCGTATATTAAGGATGAGAAGACAAAATTTCATAGATTTATCAATGGACTGACATTAGAATTTAAGGATCAGATTCCATATGATGAGCCTCATTCACTGGAAGAATTCATTGGGAAGTTCAAGCACTATTATGAGGAATCAAAGTGTAAAACTGAGTCTAAGAAGGGTTGGAAAGGAAATTATAATATTAAAGGTAAGTGGTCACTGAAGCAAAAAATACCTCGGGATGTAAGTTCGAAATAAAATGTTTCTCCTTACAAGAAGTTTAATTTAGTTGAGAAGGGACATGGGTCGCATCCTGGAGAGCAGTCAAATAAAGGTAGTGGACAATTGCAGGTGTTGATATGTGACAAGTATCATTGCAAGAAGTATTTTCCATTGTATCAAGGTGGTAGGCCTTAGATCTACAAGCTCAGGAGGCGTAAACTGTTGGGGATGTTGGACAAAGCATTCATTGAACCTATGCAACATTTGATAATGAGCAGGTGGATCACCAGAAATTCATTATTGAGATGGAAGGTAAGCTATGTGGTCAATTTGTTTCTATTTTGATTGACCCTGGATCTAATTATAGTTATGTTAATCCTGACCTAGTGGATAAGTGTGGTTTGAGAAAATAAGTGCATGCAGATTCTTGGTTTGTGCAGTTGGCTACAAGCACTAAGAAAAGAGTTCATCATTGGGTAACAACTTATGCATTTGAGCTCAATGGTATGCCTACATCAACACATTTGAGTGTGCTTCCTTTGGATTCGTATAGTATGCTTCCAAGTATAGATTGTTTGTACCTTCATAGGACTAAGGTGGATTGTTATGAGAAGTCTATTGGGTGTTTGTATGATGGTGGAGAGAATAGAACCTTGCAGGGTAAGAAGAATCCCTACATCGGTGAGGGTGGTTACTGCTATGCAGGCTAAGCACAGTTGTAGGAAAGGGTGTGTATTGTTCACAGTGCATGTTTCTAGTGATAAAGGTAAGGACGTTGAGGATGCATAAGCCTTGAAGAGGTATCATATTTTACAATAGTTTCAGGATGTATTTCCATCAGATATTTCAGAGTTACCACCTCACATGGAAATGGCCTTTTCTACTAATTTGGTACCAGGAGTAGCACTAGCATCAAAGGCACCTTACAGGATGAACACTCCATAGTTAGTGGAATTGAAGTTGCAGTTGAAGGAAATGCTTGACAAGGGATGCATTAGGCCAAGTGTTTCGCCTTGGGGTGAACCAATATTTTTTGTGAAGAAGAAGGATGGTACTCTTAGGTTGTGCATTAATTATAGGCAGCTAAACAAGGTGATGATTAAGAACAAGCATATGTTGCGGAGGATCGATGACTTGTTTGATTAGTTGAAGGGAGAAGTAGTGTTCTCAATATTGATTTGAGATGAGGATATCATCAGGTATGCATCAAAGAAGAGGGCATTTACAAGACCGCTTTTCGAACTAGGTATGGGCATTATGAGTTTGTTGTGGTTCCTTTCTATTTGACTAATGCTTGAGCTACTTTCCTGTGTTTGATGAATAGTGTGTTGCATCCTTATCTGGACAAGTTTGTGATAGTATTCATTGATGATATATCAATATATTCTAAGAATGAGGAAGAGCATGCATAACACTTAGCAGCAGTATTGACATTTCTAAGAGAGCATCAGGTGTATGCCAAGCTTAGTAAGTGTAGTTTCTTTCAGACAAAGGTACATTACTTGGGACATGCTATTTCCAAAGAATGTATAGCAGTGGATCTGGAAAATATCAAAGCTATCATGGAATGGGTCCTAGGAATGTGGATGAGGTCAGGTCATTCATGGGGTTACCAAGTTATTACAAGAGGTTCATCAGGAAATTCTCGTAGATTTCCTATCCTATTACATCCTTGTAGAGGAAAGGGAAGAAATTTGAATGGATTGAGGAATGAGCAGCTAGTTTTGAGCAATTGAAGCAATTTATTACAAATGCTCGAATTTTAATATTGCAAATCCAGATAAAGAGTTCGTGGTGTGTACGGATGCTTGCAAGAGGGACAGGTGGTATGCTACGAGTCAAGGAAACTAAATGAACACAAGCAGAACTATATGATGCATGACCTTGAGTTGGCAATTACCATTCATGCCTTGAAGATCTGGAGGCGATATCTTCTTGGCAAGAGGTTTGTATTGATGAGTGATCATAGTGGGTTGAGATACTTGTTTGACCAACCTAATTTGAATTCCAGGCTATTTAGATGGTTGGCTACACTTAGTGATTTTGATTGCGAGATCAGCTACAATAAGGGTAAGGAGAACACGATTATGGATGCTCTTAGCAGAAGAGTGCAGGTAAATCACGTAGCAACTGTGATTTCATATGGGGCATATTTACAGGATCAAGTCTTATAGGTAGGACAACAAGATGACATGTACTAGAAGTTTAAGCATATATTACAGTAGCAGGGTATAGGTGAACAAGATGTAGATTATCATCTCACGACATATGGTTTGGTGAGATTTAGGGACAAGATCTATGTGTTAGACAACAACAATCTCAAGAAGCTTATATTGAGGGAATTTCATGTTAAGCCATATTCAAGTCATCCATGATATCAAAAGGCTCTAATAGTTGTGAATAAGTTCTACTATTGGCTGAATCTGAAGAAATAGGTAGCTGAGTTTTCCGTAGGTTGTTTGGATTGTCAACAGGTAAAAGCAGAGTGTAAGCATCTAGGTGGTTTATTATTGCATCCAATTTTGATTCCATAATGGAAATGGGAGATCATTTCCATGGATTTCATCACAGTGTTTCCAAGGACATCTAGACGATGTGTTTCTATTATGGTCATGGTTGACAAGTTGACCAACGTATCTCACTTCATTCCAGTCAAGTCTACTAATTCATCTAGTGAGGTAGCTGAGGTCTTCATTAGGGAGATAGTGAGATTGCATGGTATTCCTAAGAAGATTGTATCTGACAAAGATGCCAAGTTCACTTCCATGTTCTAGAAGGAGTTATTTGCAAGTTTGGATATAAAGTCGGTCTTCAATACAGCTTATCATCTGCAGAAATATGGACAGATAGAGAGGGTCAAAGGGATTCTGGAGGACATGTTGAGAATGTATGTTATGCACAAGTAGAGGAGGTGGGGGGAGTATCTTCCACTGGTTGAGTTTGCTTACAACATAGGTATCATGAGTCACTGAGGATGAATATGTTTGTGGCACTTTATGGGAAAAGTTTTAATACTCACATCAGCTTGAGTGGTCCAGCAAACAAGGTATTTATTTGATCGGAAATGTTGGTAGATATGGAACAGGAACTGTAGATTATCAAGAAGAATCTAAAGGTAGCACAAGACAAACAAAAAAATATGTAGACCAGCACAGGGTGTTTAAGGAGTTTCGGGTTGGGAAGCATGTGTACTTGTGCATCAATCCCAAGAGGATATCATAGAGGATTGGGGCATGTGCTAAGTTGGAACCTTGGTATTCTGGGCCTTTCAATATTATTGAGAGGATGGGACCAGTGGCCTACAGATTTGCATTACCACTGATAGTGAAATTCCATGATGTTTTTCATGTTTCATTACTTAAAATATATGTGAAGGATGTTGATCATGTGATTGAATAGTTTGTATTGCAGGTGGAGTCAAAAGGAGAATTCTAGTCAGAACCTCAGCGCATATTGCAGTGGAAACATCTCATGCTTTGGAACTAAGCAATCAAGCAAGTTAAAGAGCAGTAGAATCATTATGGGCCCGATGAAGCTACATGGGAGATGGTTGATCATATGCAGGCTATGTATCCTTCATTATTCTTTGGTTGAGGAAAGGAAACAAATTATTTAGTTTGATTGAATATTTTATTCCTATGCTCAAAAAGCTTGGAGAGAAGCCTCCCAAGCTCACTATAATTTTGACATCGTAAAAGGCTAGGAAGGTCAGTTTTGCAACAAAGATTATGAAACTAAGATCTAATGGTTTCTATTTTAAATACCACAATAAGTTGTGTTATAAAGCTCCAATAAGCGATATAGTTATCATGTTTTCATGTTTTCATGTTTTCATGTTTTTCATGTTGGTTTTGCTTGTTAGTAAGTTATTCATTGTAAATACAGCATTGAGCTAAGCTATAAAGCTCCATGGAGAGTATGTTTTGGTTTTCAACTTCCTTGTTGGTCATAGGTGTCATATAACACCGAGGACGATGTCCCCCTAAGGGGGAGGGGTCTATAATAGCCCTGGGTTAAAATTCCATGTAATAAAGTTAATAAAGGAAAAATAAGACCAAGGTCATGGGACACATATTCCAAGTTGAATGTTGGGAAAAAAATCTTAGTGGTTGTTCATTTTGGTTTATTATGGCTAAGGAAATTGGAAAAGGAAAATATGCATCAATTGGCATTTTATTTATGAAAATAAAGGAAAATAGGAGAAAAGGGAGATGAAAGGTCATGGGTTTGCATGAGAGGAAATATGAAGGAAAAATAGAGGAAAATGATGAATGTAGTGGCCTCAATAATAAAAAGGCTTTTGAGGATCAGTTCACAACCTTTTGTTCGTTCAGTTTTGGATCTCTCTCTATTTTCTCATACTCTTGCACATTTAGAGCATTATTGGAGTACTCTAGCATTGGAGAAAGGAAGGTAAAGGAAGGACAAGCAAGAAAAGGAAAGCAAGGGACAAGCAAGGAAAATTTGGATCAACCAATTTCAGCAAGAAGACTTTCAGGTAACATGTTGCATTTGTTATTTCCTAGTTGGTTTGTGAATGCATGGTACATACATGTATGTATTTGGTTCTCTTGTTGTCATTGGCATGGCTTTCGCTAGGTGTGACAACGGTTTCAGCCTTGCCTTTCCATTTCCGGATAGCCATGGTGTGATGGGATTATTTTATTTGGTTGAGATTTTGATTATCAGATGGTTTTGGAACTGGGTTAGGTGGTCTCAAGAAAATTCCCAAGGGTTGGGGATGGAGGTGGTTTAATCTTTGGGAAGCCCTTGACAGGTGGGTCGAGATAGGAAAATTCCTCAAGGTATTGCTGAAGAAATTGTAAGGCATCTAATCTTGTTTTGGGCTTAGTGATCTCTTGAACGGTTTTGGTGGGATTGCAGTAGCCTAAGGGTGGAGGTGGTTTAATCTCCGGAAAGCCCCAGTTGTTTATGTGTTGGTTTGCTTATTGGATCTCTTAACCAGTTTTGGCGAGATTGCAGGAGCATGAGGGTGGAGGTGGTTGAATATCCGGTAAGCCCTGGTTTTTTATGTGTTGAGTCCCACATTCATGCTTGGAATATTTCACGGGGGTGATTGGATGAAATAAATATTCGGTTCAACCTAATCTATGGTTGAGTGGTACATGGAAGTCCCTAACTTGGTTGGATTTTTCATATGTTAATAAGAGCTCTTTTCCTACTGTATTTCATAGTACTTGTACTTGATATTATGTGGCTTTTATGGTTGTTCTATCATGATTATTATTCTAGTTATATGTTGGTTATAAGCATGGTCCCATAATATGTTCTATCTATGGCTCTTGATATGTTTGATTTATTGACGAATGGTTAATGAATGCATGAGCTAAAAAATGATATTTCAACTATTATGATAGGTCATTAGACGTTCTTGATGATTCTCAGATAAGCATCAAACCCCTATGTTCATATGTTCATTCATGACCTGTAGATTACATGTTCTCAATATGTTTGATTGAATGATTATCATAGTTAGGCTTGGTTTAGTCAAATCCTTGATTAAGTCTGGTATGGATGGTTTTGTCTCGATGTTAATTATCATTCTAGAAAGTCTCATTGAGTTCTGGGAAGTGTTCTAGAGGATGACTTGGAATTTAGGCTCAAAATCTAGGACTGAACCCTCTAAACTGAGGAATTTGGGCCATAACCACACCCTGGTAGGCTTATGCATGTGGTTGGAGGCCCTCAACCACATGCAGACCTTGAAATGCATGCGATTGGGAGCCCAGGTCACTAAAAACGAATTCCATCTCAGGATTTGGGTACTAGGAGTGCTATTTTAGCTCCTGGTTATCTTGTAGATCCTGAGGAAGATCATTGAAGTTTCAGCTTGTCGACTCCACTCCCTTAACTGTACTTAGGAGGTTGGTTCATGTCATAGTAGCCCTCAGCTCATGTTTACCCTGACAGGCCGGTGAAAGTGGGTAAATGTGGGAGGAGGTGTTTACACAAACGTTATAGCCTAAACACTAGAAGAGGTGATGCCTTTCCAAAGGTGGTAAAGATTATGCAAGACCTAAACGCTCATGCATCATACACAAATTCTAAATTAATTTCAAGAGACATGCTAAAAGATGATTTAAACAAGCTAAAATAGTCAAAGTAAATAGATTTTGATGACATAATTGATTTTATTGTAGAATAAATTACCAAATGGCTGATTACTTTTGTTATTATCAATGAATAGAAGTCTGTCTTGGTTGTGCAATTACAAAAAGAGGCTAGAAAAATTGAAAAAGAGATATTCAATAAAAATTTCAAAATGGAGATTATAGTTGCTCCTATCAAAGATTTCATTAAAGCTATAGTGGATGAATTTATTGAAGAGATCATTAACCTAATAGACACCTAACAGATAGACAATCACGGTAGATTATTTTACATACTGGAAGTGTTCTAAAATCCTTTAACGTTCACTTTTTTGTTTACTAGTGTTAGATTATTCAACTTTGTTGGTTATGTTATCATGACCTAAGCTAAATCGCGTATACAAATTCTTGTTTTTTATTGCACATACATTTTTCATTTTAAAGTTCAGGGGAGCCCAATCCTAGTTCTCATTGGGACAAATGCATTTATTTTACGATT
>APFE030987907.1:0-10996 GCA_000404065.3 Pinus taeda
TGCTATATATTAATCAATTAATTTTCAATTTTGGATTATTAAAGTTTGGGGAAAGAAATTTTCGGCTTACATGTATATCATATACAAAACAAGGTGGCAATTAAGTCTCTCCAATACCGTGTCAATGTGGGCTCTTTTTATTTGCTATCGAGATGTAAAAGAGATGTGGAAAAATTTCTTTGCTAATGATTCAATGTGTAATTTTCAAAACTATGTTCAATGACTTTAATCGTTTAAAAACTAGAAACAACGAATCTTGGTATTCAAGGTTCCCGAATACTATGTGAATTTTTTATTTCACATTTGTGAACAAAATACTTTTTATGAAATATCAAATGAAGTGTCTTTTTAATGCATATGAAGAAGAATTTTTATGCGGGAGAATGGGTGTGCAAAGCAAGGCAATGTTCTGGTCCTCAATATAAATGTCCCCTCCACACTCTTCATCCACACACCGCCCTCCTGTACAACAATACATATTAATCAATTAAGTAGCGGTTTTGGATTATTAAAATTTGGGGCATCAAAAGTTAGGCTTGTGTGTATATTGGGTGAGAAATAAGAATCGCTGATTAATTGTTCACATTACTATGTTCAAAGGCTTTGATCGTTTCAAAACCATATCAAAGTAGAAGGATCGAATCTTAATATTTATGACTTCCAAATACTATGTGCGTTTGTGATGTTACATATGTGAATTAAATCCTTATTATCAAATATTAAATAAAGTGTCTTTTTAATGCGTGTGAGGAAGAAGTGTTGTGTGTGGAGAAAGGAACGTAAAAAAATTTCCCACAATGTTTTGTATATCTATATACATTCCCATAGATCACCATCCCGCATAATAATACATATTAACCAATTAATTAACATTTTTGGGTTATTAAAGCTTTTGCTTTATTAGCTGAGTGCATTACTATGTTCCAAGGCTTTGATCGTTTAAAAACTATATCAAAGTAAAACAATGAGTCTTGGTGTTCACAATTTTAAACTTTTATAGATTCAGCTGTGCAGGAGAATAGGTGCATAGAGTTGTGAATATGTGTGAAATGAAGGATGTGCGAAAGAGGGGGTATGTGTGGGAGAATGGGGGTGCAGAGGAAACTTTATTCCATAAACGTGAATTTTTTTAACTTTAAGAAAAACCTTATTAAATGAAGTTTCTTTTTAATGCATGTGAGAAAGGAGTGTTGTGTAGGAGAACGGGTGTGTAGAGCAAGGAATAGAAACTTTAAATTGCAATTTTATACATATCCATATATATTTCCCCTTTTCACACTTCTAAATATCTCTCAACACTACATAGCAATCAATTAAGTACTTATTTAGGCTTATTAAAATTTGGGGCATGAATTTTTTGACTTATGTGTATATCAGATGAAAAATAAGGGTGGTTGATTAAGTCTCTCCACCACTATGTCTACGTGGACTCGTTTTATTTAACATCGGGATGCAAAGGAGTTGCGGAAAAATTTCTTTGTTGATGATTCGATGTGTCATTTTCAAATATAATGAAGTGTATTTTTAATGCATGTGAAGAAGATATGTTGTGCAAAGCAAAGAATATAAACTTTCTTCTGCAATGTTTCGGTCCTCCGCATAAATTCCCCCTCCGCACACTTCTTCTGCACAACTCCATCCTGCATAACGATACATATTAATCAATTAATTAGTGGTTTTGGATTATTAAAATTTGGGGCATGAAAAGCTCGATTGATGTGTATATCAGGTGGAAAATAAGGGTGGGAAATTAACTATCCACATTACTATGTTTGAAGGCTTTATCGTTTGAAAACCGTTTCAAAGTAGAAACATTGAATCTTCATATTCATGACTCCCAAATACTGTGTGTGTGAGTAAGAAGTGTTGTGCAGGAAAATGGTTGTGCATATCAAGGAACATAAACTTTCATTCACTATTTTCTGAATTCCCACATACATTTTCTATATAAAAATACATTTTAATTAATTAATTCATTGTATTGGCCTATTAAGGTGTATATTGGGTGCGAAATAATGGTGGACGATTAATTATGTGCATTACTGTGGACATGAGCTCGATTTATTTGATATTAGGATACAATTGTGGTGTGGGAGAAACCATGTATGTAAAGTGGTGGTTCCTTCCTTTGTGCTTATACAATATACATTACAACTTTGTAGTGCTCAAGTTTATTGATTTGTAATTATGTGAGCACTTTTTACTTTTATTTTTCCCATAAAATTGTTTTAATTTTAGCTAGTGTTTAATTTGAGGCTAGTACTAATATTGAACTTCATAGTGAGAGGATGTTTTTACAAGTTAACATGAGAAAACTAGAAACATTACCCTTTTTAAGAAATTTGTAAACATTTTATATGATGCTTTTGGCATTGAAATTCAAAGTATTTCATGACCATGCACAAACTATAATGATAAACTTATAGGAATATTGATTTAATGAAAATATGTAACCTTTGTAGTTATCATATATGCCTACAAATATGTTCCATTTCCTCTATCCATTGAATCACAATTGTGAACAACCATAGATGATCTCGTTTGGTCTCGAGACGATAAGCTTTATTTCAAATAGCTTAAATTGAGTCCTCAAAAATCTTGTGGATATTGAAGAGTGAGTACACAAAAAGGGGAATAACATAATTAGGAAACCAGTTTAAAACTACAAGGCTTATTGATAGTTTCATGGAATAACTATCATTTCATAAAATTTTAGAGTAAATTCAATTTAATGCTCACACAATCTAAACGATATGCAAGGAGATGACTTGATCATGCATGTATTTGGTGAATTGAATCCTAAAAATACTAATATTTACCTATAGATGTGTTTTCTATTAATCATATATACTAGTTAAATTTAATCACGAGTTATTGGCAATGCTTCTGTGACATTTTGTGAATGTGATGTGGTGGGACATGAATTATATTTGAAAATGAACATGAAAATTGGTGTTATGAACCTATTAGCATGAAACCTAGAAGTTAACAAGAAATTTATCAATGAGGAAATATATTGGTCAAATTGTAAACATTAGTGGAGGATCAAGACAATACAAAATGAATGCCAGTTTGATCTTTGATACAAATAACTCATATTTATTTCATTTTGTACATTTCTCTGACTTAAGATACATATGTGTATATGATGTGTCCTATGTAAGATGTTTGACATGCAAAATAGTAACAAGTGGTAATTATATAGGGAAACGAGAAATATATAGTTAAATGGCATTGAGAATGTTGTTGATCAAGAAAATATTTGTAAGTATTAAGCGGAAATGGATATAAGAGGGAGGAAATAAGCTATTTGCAGTGACAAAATTAACTTATTTTCTCTTATCGATGGGAACTTTAACTAGTTGACTATGTATCAGTGGTATTTGGAGGAGTGTAGTGTGAAATTAATTTTGATTGTTCACTTTGGTGATTGTTCACTTTGGTGATGATGTTCATTTTCTCTTTGCAGTTTGTGACAATTAGCTTTAAACCCTAGTTTTCAAAAACGCATGTTAGGATAATCGTAAATAAAATTTGGTTAACCTTTTTTTATACTCTGATATCAAATAGAATGAACCAAGATCGATATAGTGGTGGGTACTATATCATCCATCAAGTCACTTCATAGTAGAGTTATTTGAGCACATCTTCGCGCGATATTTATTTACGGTTGTCCTTACACAATTATTCGGTTTATAGTTATTATTAACAACCTCTAAGCTAATTTTCATGATCACAAAGAATTCATATTTATTTTATATCACAAATTTCTGCCTCTTATGCACATATATCATAATATTAACGAAGGAGAAAAGTATGGAGTAAATGGACGAGGTGGTTTTGGAATATCGAGATTTATTTTCACTACTTATCGTAAACATTGACTTTGATATATTCAATTGATATTTATTGAGAGTGTTGTGTCTAATGGTTTTCAAATGTGAAATAGTAAATATTGATTATTGTGAAGGGAATCGATAAATATACAGCTAAATGACATTAAGAACATTATTGATTAACAAAGCATTTTTCAGTATAAAGCGGAAATTCTAGAAGAGGAAGGAAAGAAGCTATTTTCATTGATACAATTACCTTATTTGCTCGTATCAATGAGAACTTTCACTAGTAAATAGTATATAAGTGTTATTTTCATCTGTCAATGGAAGAGAAAAACAACAACAATATTTGGACTAGCGAATGTTGCATGTGTTCCATAAGTCTTTGATTTCAGAGAAATTGTTTATTTGTGCACAAACAATTTTGATTCAAGAACAAGAACAATTATGCTAGCAGCGAAGAATATTCATATGAATCCAAAGGCATTTAGATAGATATTTAACCTACCATAAACAAAAAAGTGCTTAAAATTGTTAGAATCAAATAGTTAGAATCAAATAATTCATTTCCCCAACTTCTCAGGTCCCTTTTGATCTTTCCCTCCTAGATATTTCTTTGTTTGCACGACCGTTTAGGGACTTTTGTTGGATTTGTATGTACATGATGGGATGGGAAACTACATTGAATGTCCCAAAATGAATTCTATATTTTCTTTATCACTTAAACAAAAGAAATGTATATTCGACTAGGCTACTGTCATTTCCAGTGAATTCACTTTTCAGCTAGTCAATTTGTCTAGGAGAAATAGATTCTTTATGATGGCATATCTGATAATAGCCCTCATTTCCAACCATGCCTTGGACGACTAACCTTGTAATCCTAAATTCAATCTCAACTGAAAACCAATGAAGTTATAGTGTCCCATATTATGGAAGCATACAACTTCCTTAAATTTTTGTTTAATCCAAGATACATTTGTAAACTTGAAGTCAATTACATGATAATTGGACAAGAGCCTCGTCAAATATCTACAAAAGACCAAGTTTTCCTATGGAGCAAAGGGTTGCATGAGGAAAGAGAAAATAATACAGTAATTCAAATTTATATATTTCAAGATAAGCCATTGTTGTTGCCAAAATTTGTTATAGATAGATATTTTGTTGTTGAAGTCTATAGGAAATACCGTTAGTGGCTAGTTATATTTGAACACAAAAAGAAAAACCAATTTATTTCTTTTCCATTTACTGTTGGAGAAGTCACTATGAAGAATGTGGCTCACTTTATGGATTGTGTAGACTATTTAGTTAATTTTAACTTAAGTGAAGTTGAAGTGATTGAAGCCTTTGGTCCTGAAGGCTTGTTTAAAGCACACCTAGATACTATTAGGTATAGGAACTTGTTTCTAAAAGATAGAGAGAAAATCAAGGAGAGTCACAATGCACCAACAAAAAATCAAGAGCTAATAATAGATATTCAAGAAATTTTTGAAGAAGAAAATTTTGACATGGGAAGAAAATACAAGCAAAGAGGCACAAATCCTAACAAAAATATCAATCTTGCACACCTAGTACTGGTCTGAGTTCATCTTCCAGTCAAAGGAAGAGAAAAGATTTTGCAAGTGGATAATTATTTCAGAGTGGGCTACCAGGTGCTAGAAATGATGAAGATCCTCCTTGGAGATTCAATCCAGATAGAGTGAACATGGATAAATCAACTAAATCCAAAAGGTCATGCAAAACAAGGATCATTGAAGAAGCGATGGAAGTGGAAGTTGACAACGTTATACCACCTGAATAGGTTAGTTCTTGTTTGGAAGAAAAATAGAAAATAATGGAGAAAATTGTTGAATAAGTCACTATCTTCGATGAAAACCCAATCACATTGCATTATGCAAATTATGACAAGGGTAGTAAAAATTGAGAATTGAAAAAGTAGAGGTTTGCAACAAAAATGTTATTTATCAAGCAAAAATGGATGTTGATGTGTCTCGGGTTGGAGCCATAGGGATCATGAAATTGCATCAAGCTACTAGTGATGTGTTTGCACATTCTAGTAGCCAACAAGAAGTAGAAAAATATAAGACTGAGAGAAAGAATAAAATAGCTAGAAGATGCTCTAAATTCAGGTCCTTTGTTAACAACTCCACTGGCAATATGCGCACTGCCATTGGAAATTTCTACCCCTCTACACCCCATAGATTTGACAGAACCATCAACCCCCTTAATGCAGTAAAATAATATACTATTAGTAATATATTTGAAAGATTGGAAATTATTGAACATGCATGACAAACAACCTCTGTCTGGCACCACATTTATTATAGAGAATTATGTCATTTGTTGAGTGGGTTAAAAGTGATCTAAAGGGAGACAAGGAATTCATAGGCAATGACTTACTTACTTTTAGTGAAAAGATTAATTTATTATCTGATCTAGAGAAAGAGAAGCAAGGGCTCCTGAATAGGTTAATCGAATGAAGCGGGTCAAAGAGGGATGGTCTAAGAGAATTGGAAACTTAGAGAACATTATTATGAATGTGAAAACATAGAAAGTAGAAGAGCTAGTATCTATGTCAAGGTGGTGTTGAAAGTGTTGGACCTGCCAACATTCAGGGGATCACCTTGGTATGAAGTCCCAACTAGACCTCACACTGTTTGGTGTGGGATTCCCATCCGGTATGATGGCCTGGTTGCCATTATCTTAAAGATTTCCCTCAACTCTTGCTTGTTAGCACAGGATAGTGGTCTTCTTTGTCTTAGAGAAGTGAGTTCACGTGCCTGGTGATTGCTAGTGTTACTTGTGCTAATGGTTCTTTCACTGTAGAGGGAGAGAGTGGGAGTGAGTCCCAAGTCAGTTGGGAGGAAGCCCCAACTATGTTAGGAACACACAACACAACAGGATGTGCACATCTTCCAAAAGAACAATCCACATGGATGTGGCAGTCACAACACACAAGGAAGGATAACACGTACAACACTCAATGAATGAGTCTGCGCGAGTGCAATGGTTGTTACAAAATGTTTTATGTGAAAGGTTTGTCTGATGTTCAGGGAGGTAACCAACACCGGCAGGACAATGTTAACAACATATACAACACATTTTCGTTAATAGATATGTATTACAACAAGTGAAGGAGTTCAAGTGTTAAACACAGGTTAAAGCAACATGCATTACAAGTGTTCAAGATTAGTCTTACAATAGTTACAATACATGTGTGAAAACATGTTGCCCCATTAGTAGGCTTCTGAATTAAGCGAAAGTTACAAGACACATCATTACACCATACATCACTAACCTCGTGGGTGGGGCGTTGAAGCCACTACTTACTCCTCAAAGAAAAGATTACAGACTCTCAAGGCTATGTGGGAAGAGCTAAGGTGAAAAGTCCTTTGTATGTACAAATGAGGGGTTATTTATAGCCAAGGGTGAAACTAACCCTTGTTGATGTTTGACTACCCTTATGACTGTTTGACTTCCATGAATTTTCAAATTTACATGAATCTTCATACAACAAGTGGGTCTCTTGGACTTCCACGTTACATTACATTGATTGACAGTATGGCCCATAGTAGAGACGTGGAAGACATGACTCATGACAAGACTTGACATGATAGTGTTCATACATTCATGTTGTTGCTAGTGTGCATGTCAAGCAGCAGTGTTGCTGGGTGATGGATGCCATCATGGTGTGTGAAAACTTCACCTCTGCATGGAAAAGTGCGTGGAGTCTTCGATGGTCGTTGGTTCACTTGATGTTGCATTCACACATTGCTCCTTGCTTATATGTTGGTAATCTTAACAGGTTCATCCATTCACAAAAAGTTCATGTTTGTCCATCTGTCCATCCTTGAACACATCTTGCATATTTTCTTATCCATCCGTTCGTTCGTGAACACATCTTTGCATGGTCGTCCATTCACGAGCACATCCCTTTGCATGCATCATTTTTACGTTTGTTGGCGAACATGTCCTGCTGCATGTAGTCCCTTCATTCAACCCATCTATCATCGTGCCATGTTTGTATGTGTACATGTATCTACAGTCACTCATGATGAGATGACATCAAATCCAAAAACCTCCCAGTCTACCATGATGCATCATTGTTTCGAATGCAGGAGACCAAGAGAGGAGACAAGGTTGCAAACTGGCATGGAGGCTCTGGGCACTGTTGATCAAAATTGCACAGTTGTCACTCAGTGATGGAGATGGGAAATCCAGATCAGTAGTGACTGTCTGCGGGTTCTGGCTCAGTTGGAGGACAAAATTGCACAGTTTTTGGGAGGAACAGTCCGGGCTGTGGGAATGCTAGGTAGGAAAAATCTATGTAGTTTCCGGAAGGAGCAGGTAGTGGGAGCTTGCCAGCCAAAACTGCGCAATTATTGGAGAGAACTACCAGCTAGATGCTTAGTCACTGGCAGAAAAAATTGCACAATTCCTGAGGGAAACTGGAAGTTAGCTGTCGGGAGCTTGGCAGAAAAAATTGCGCAATTCCTAGAAGGAATTGGCAATCGACTGCTAGAGCTTGGTAGAAAAAACTGTGCAATTCTTGGAGGGAACTGGCAGTAGACTGCTGGGAGCTACTAGTGAGAAAAAATGTGCTGATGTTGGGAGGCTGGCTTGTTGATCACATCTGTGCAGTTTCTGAGTTGCACGGACTGTTGGGCAGTAGGGAGCTTTCTCATTAAAACTATGTAGTTTTCTGGGTGAGCAATCAGTTAACTGACTGGAGGGTTGACTGGAAAAACTGCACAATTTTTTAGGGAGATAGGGATAGGCACTTGGTGTTTGTCTAACCTGTCTGCACATTTTTCTCAATGAGTGGAGCAGGTAAGGTCTGTAACCTCTATACAATTTTTTAGGGGAGTCAGCCTTAGGGTGGCTGTTGGGTCAAACTCTTCGGCTGACCAACATGAAGGTTTATTGATCTACTTGCGGGAAGCGCAACTTGAAATGGCTTTCTTGATGCTTCTGCGATGTTCTGGGTGACAGTCAATTGAGCCGATGGTGGGGTGATGGTCCGGCTGTAAGAGGGGAATCCGTTCGTTAGAACTTCAACAAAGTGATTAAGTGTGTGAATGAGTGAGATATGCATTCATGATCTTGCAAACACACACTTACATGACTAGATGATGAGATGACTCAAATGATCTAGACACACATGCTCAACCTGAATAACCGATAGTGTGAGCGACAAGAGCGACACTTGTGATTGATCGTTGGTCAATTGTGATGACACTTGCGCGACAATGTATGTGACTCCATGTGTGACTGTGATAGATGTTTACATAGCGAACACAACATGTACACACAAAACGAAGACCTTTAGTATGACCATAACATGGTCGCAAGCATGACGATGACATCAACATGAAAAAGCTTGGGTGGAATTATCAGGCAAGGTGGGTGCGAAGACTCACACGATCTCATGGAGTGAACCGAGTGCGTGCAGTCATCAAGTAAAGCTCTCGAAGGAGGCTCTGAAATTGGACGTAGGCCAAAATTTTGGAGGGTGATTGTAGCCACTACAACAGGTGGTAGAGATTGTTTTGGATCTAAATGGTTCACATATCACATGTGACTCTAGATTAATTTTGAAAGACACGTTAATGACTGAGTTGGAGAAGCTAAAACATTCAAAGGAAACAAAATTTGATAATATAACTAATTTTACTATAGAAGAAATTAGGAAATGGCTAATTACTTTTGTTAGTGTTAACAAAGAGAAATCTTCCTTAGCTGTGCAACTACAAGAAGAAGCTAGGGAAATTGAGGAGGTGATATTCAATGAACGAGTGAAAGAGGAGATCACCGTCCCTCTAATTAAATATTTCATTCAATATAAACTAAAGGAATTCCTTGGAGAAATGATTAATGAGAGAGATAGCTAACAATAAAAAAATCACAGTCTATGCTTCCTGTTAGCGCTTGGAATTCACCTAGGCTGAGATAGACAAACTCTCAAGGCTACATCAAACCATTTCACCTCGTAGCTAGCCCTACGAGGTATGAGAAGGCTCTCTCGGGTCAGATTCGGTAGATCTTTCAATATGATAGCTGACCAATTAGGATCAAAGATATTAAGCTAGTAAATTGATAAGGTGGGTTGATTTAAAGATTTTTTGGGTTTCTGGTGGCAATTGGAGGGAGTGCAATTCAGGGTGCGGGGATTGAGCACAGTTTTTGCAGGGGGATCTTTGGGGCAAGGTAGGAGTGAGCGCTGATGCCTTAATCTGAGATGGATGATCAGGGATGATAGATAAGGAGCTAAAGAGGGAAAACAACCATTTTAGTCCTCTCTAAACAGTAGAAAACATAAATTTTGAACAAACTAAAAAGCTGAGCATGTCAAAGCATGATTTCAAACTTTATCACTTCATCTGTCCAAATAGAAGCAAAAGAGAGATGTGGAATACATAAACAAACTTACAAGAACATGTAAAGAACACACCATCAACACAACAATCCACAAGAATCCACAAGGATGTCTGCAAAACCCTGGCCTTCTTCTTCTTTAAATTGCAGAGATGGATGTACAATATACAATAAAGCTTTCCCCCACAAGAGTCCAACCTTCCAACCTCTCAAAATGACTAAGAAAACACATAATATAGGCAAGCTAACCTCTTCCCTTGCCTCTAGGGGTCGAGCTCATCCTTCTAGGAGCATTTTGAACTAATTCCAAACTAAGCACTAGATAATAGGCAGCTCAACAACTTGCCTCTATTACTTAGCTAACTGATTCATGCATTAATTATTTACTTTTTACATCAAGGAAGCTTCTAGAAGGGTAAAGAGAGATAAAATCTATCAAAGTGCCATGAAAATATTACATTTATCCATCATCTACAAGTAAAAATGATCAACCATAGTTAAAACAGTGTTTTTGACCCAAAAAGGTCAATTTTGGCAAAGCTGGCTCTCACTGCCGCGCCCCCTGGCTCTCACTGCCGCGCCCCTTTGAAGCAACTTTTGAGTGGGTTCCACTGGTCCAAATCAGGTGCAAGATGGCTCATTGGAAAGCTTGGTCTGTCTACCTGTCATCCCAAGTGTAATTTCTTCATTTGGAGTTGTTTTGCCCCCTCAAAAACCATTTCTCCCAAGGTCACTTTCTGCAACTCAAAAAGTGGGCAGAAAGTCATTTTTTTGATGTATTTTGAGCT
>APFE030987909.1:0-82706 GCA_000404065.3 Pinus taeda
GACATAAACTTGTCAAATTTTAGATACCACTGCCTTGGAGCCTGTTTTAAGCCATACAAGCTCTTCTTCAACCTGCACACAAGTTTCTCCTCCCCTTTCACTTCATATCCTTGTGGTTGCTGCATATATATCTGTTCCTCCAAATCCTCATGGAGAAAGGCTATCTTTACATCTAACTACTCAAGATGCAAATCTTCAACTGCTACTAGACTTTAAATAGTTCTGATTGAAGTCATTTTAACAACAGGAGAAAATATTTCATCAAAATCAATACCTTTCTTCTGTGCAAACCCATTCACCACAAGTCTAGCTTTGTACCTCCGTTTTCCTCCATCTTCTTCCTTCAGCCTGTAAACCCATTTTTTCTTCAATGTAGTTTTTCCTACAGGCAACCTGACTAAGTCCCAAGTTTGGTTATGCATTAAGGAGTCCATCTCTTCTTCCATGGCTACCTCTGACTTCTTCCTACTTTCAACCTGCATTGCTTGTTCATAACATTCGGGTTCACCAGAATCAGTCAACAATAAATAATATAATGAAGGAGAGTATCGTTCAGGGGGTCTACTTTTCCTGGTAGATCTTCTAACACCGCTTTCAGGTGTTTGGGGTGCCTGTTGCTATTGTGGTGGTTGATGCTGTTGTGGTTGTTGATTATTATTATTTTCAGGCACCTTTACTTTTTCAGTGATTTCATCAAGAACTGTGTATTCCTTGTTTTCTTCTTCCCGTTTCTTTTCCTGCAACTGATTCTTATACAAGACTTTTCATTGAATATTACATCTCTGCTCCTAATGATTTTGTGATTTTCATAATCATATAAACAATAACCAAAATCATTAACACCATATCCAATAAAGGTACATTTCTTTGACTTTGCCTCAAGCTTTGTTCTATTTTCTTTATCAATATGGACAAGGCCTCACAACCAAAAGGCTTTAAAATAGAGTAATTTACCTTTTTACCTGTCCATGCTTCCTCTGGAACACCACCATCCAAGGAACTTGAAGGCCCTCTGTTTATTAGATAAATAGCAGTATCTACAGCATCTTCCTAAAACTGTAAAGGTAATCCTGCATGCAATCTCATGCACCTTGCACGCTCCATGATTTTCCTATTCATCCTTTCTGACACACCATTTTCTTGTGGTGTTCTTGGAACTATCTTCTTTCTGCGAATTCCATGCTCTGAACAGTACCTATCAAACTCTTTGCTGCAATATTCACCTCCATTGTCTGATCTAAGAAACTTCAATTTCTTTCCTGTCTCAATCTCAACCAAAGCTTTCCATTTCTCGAAAGTATCAAATACAACAGATTTATTCTTAATACAATAAATCCAAGTTTTTCTAGTTGCATCATCAATAAAAGTAACATAATAATGAGAGCCAACGAGAGATGATACCTGAGCAGCCCCCCATACATCTGTATGCACAACCTCCAATTTTCATTCTTCTTTTCTTTCCCAACTCTGAGAAATCTGAATCTCTTCTGTTTTCCATAAATGCAATTCTCACAGAAGTCAAAATCAACATTCTTCAAACCCGGCAACAAATTCCTTGAGTGAAGAATCTTCATCCCTTTTTCACTCATGTGTCCAAGCCTATGATGCCATAATGCTGCATCTGCTCCTTTGGAAGTTAAAGCATTAACAGAGTTAGAAATACCATTGCATAAATACAATGTACCAACCTTTTCGCCTTTTGCTATTACCAGGGCTCCTTTGGTGACCTTCCAAGCTTTATCTGTGAAAGTTGTCACACAACCTTCACCGCCTAACTTCCCTGTTGAAATCAGATTTTTCTTTAGATATTGAACATGCCTTACCTCCTTTAGTAGCCATTGGTTTCCATTCTGCTATTTTACAAGAACCTTACCCATTCCAACAATTTTACAGGGTTTATCATCACCCAAACGAATTTGCCCAAAATCTCCTTGAACATAGTCATGAAAGTATTTCTTATCAGGTGTGGCATGGAATGAGGCCCCTGAATCTACCACCCAGGAATCAGTAATATTTTCGAAAGAAAAAATCAAAGCATCTTGTAACACCTCACCTGTCACATTTGCTTCATGATTGTTTTCTTGATGTGAATCTCCTTCTTTTCCCTTCGGAGATCTACAATCTTTCTTTAGGTGTCCTTACTTTCTGCATTTCCAGCACACTATCCCCGATCTGGACTTGGATCTGCCTTTCCTTGATTTACTGCGATATCCTGAGCTCTTTCCTCTTTCCATTTTTCTTCCTCTAGACTCTGCACTCAAAGCATTTCCCGATGTCTCACCGGAGCTCTTCCGTCGCATTTCCTCGCTAAGGATAGCACCGACAACATCATCAAACTTTAAAGTACTAGATCCAGAAACGGAGTTACTAATGGCCATTACCAAACCATTCCAACTTTCTGGTAATGAGCACAAGAATAACAGAGCTCTAACTTCATCATCAAAATTTACCCCTACAGAACATAACTAACTTGTAACAGTATTAAAATCGTTTAAATGATTTGCAACAGATCCACCTTCCAACATCTTCATATTAAATAATTGTTTCATAAGAAATACCTTGTTTGAGGCTGAGGGCTTTTCATATAGTTTCTCCAATGGCTTAATCAAACCCTCTATCGTTGTTTCCTTCGAAATGTTGAAGGAGACCGATGCTGCAAGGCACAACCATATTGTTCTAAGTGCCTTTCTATTGAGAAGGTTCCATTCTTCATCTTCCATATCCGTCGGCTTCTTTGATTTTCCGCCCAATGGTAGGTATAGATCTTTCTAATACAGATAATCTTCCATCTGCATCTTCCACAGCGAGAAGTTTTGGCTATTAAATTTCTTGACCCTAAACTTACCATTTTCCGCCATTGCTCCTACTCGAACTAGGAACCCTTCTTTCTTGTGAGTTTATCAGCCAAATAGACCTTCGGCTCTGATACCAGTCGTTAGAATATTATATATATTACGGATGAATGAACACATAAAATATTGCAGAAATATAAACACAGAAAAAACACAAAACAAGAGAGACACAGATATACGTGGTTCACCCAGTTTGGGCTACATCCACCTCGAACAGCCAGTCCTTCCTTTCTATTATCCAGCAAAATGAAGAGACAGAACCTATAGCAAATCCGCTGTAATATCCTTTGTCTTCTCTCACAGTCTCACCTCTCTATTTCTCGCTCACACAGAATACACATCTATCTTACAGGCTCAAATACAATGCCCTCATACAAAGAGAGGGGTTTCCTTCTAGGGCAAAAAACCCTAAACTAAACATAAGCTCTATCGTCAGATCATCCGCCTAATGAACGACTCAGATTGACTAGAAATTACTATACTTTTACACGGCAATTTTACAGTTGTTTTTAGCTTCGGGGCCACTGCCCCCGAAACCTCCCGCTAGGGGGGGGCTCCCAAAGGTTGCAGCTGCCCCCCCTAGACCTCCCCTGCAGCGAATATTTTATGGGCGGCGTTTCCGCCCCCATTTTGAAGTGGGATCCAATGTGGTGGTACTTTTGAATATAGAAGATAATCAGGCTCCACACCCAACAACCATGTCTCTGAACCCTTCGACATTCTGAACTTTTTGCCATGCTGCAAGCTCATCCTTTTTGGTCAACGTGAACTGAGCCTTGTATTGTTGTCCTAACAGCCATAGAAAAGGGAAGTGAAAGTGATAACCCAACCATTTCTCAACACACTGTTGAATAAATTTATCATAATTAGGTATTCATGAGATTGTTGCCTGAAGATTGAGAGGGTTAAAGAGGTGGTACTCCCTTCTCTCCTTAGGAAAGTGTTCCCAAAATAGATTATTTGCTTGTGTGGCCAAAGTTCCCTTAGTATTGACATAGTGTTGGCAGTCCTCCAAGACTGCTGCTTGTAGTTTTCTAATATGGTCAGTCATTCCTAGATCTCGTAGAATTCGTTGATGTTCAGCAATAAAAACAACGACATTTTGTGGCTCAGCTCGGATCCAGAGAAGGCAGTTCTCCTCATTGTGTGTTGCTGACATGAAAGTATTTTTCCAGGTAAGCTGATTAGCCAAGAAAAAAACAAAGGCTCTAATCTGAATATCACCAACGAGAGGAATTAAATTAAGCTTCCTATCTTCAGGCATGGCCTCATTGTGAAGATAGAGTTCACATAACAAGTTCTATTCACTATTTGACGCTTCTGCAAAAGTCTCAATAAACTGTTGAGGTGTAGACACCTAGTGGGGTCATCCATCTCTGATCGCTTTCACTTGGAGGAATGCTAAGCGTTCTCTCAGAAACACAAAATAATTAAAAGATGGTTTTCTAGTGGCAAGTAATCTTTGAACCAAGTCAAAGATAAGAGACAGTCTGGTTATTAACTTTTTTTTTTCCTTGTGTTGTGCACGAGACTATTCGAGGACATCCCAATTTATATATACATTATTGAGCCATAATGATTTATGTTGTTGAAATTCCTTTCCTTGTGAGAGATCATACTTTGTCTTCGATGTGTCCCACAGTTCTTGAAAACTAGAGGTCTGAGTGGAAACAATACTTACACATCAAGGTTCAGTCTGGGTACACACAGTCTTAAAAGAATTTGGTACTGGTTTCTCATCTGTAACAACTAGGGTAGGCCGGGGTGGTTTTATTTCTTCCTCAAAGGCCTTTGAAGGCCTTGCTGGTTCTTGTGTAACAACACGATGCTCCTTTTTAATTATGACAGGAGCAAATACACGACTAGATCCAAGCAATGGAACTTCGATTATCTTATAACTGGCTCGAGAATAGAGATCACCACATTCACTGCACATGTATTCATTGTTTCTATCCTTTTCTACACTCTTTTCAGTTGCAGATGCTACCTGAGCTAACATGTATAGATTGAGTTCCTTTTCATAAGCTTCCCTTGCCATTGTTAACTCATGCTTATAAGCCTCAATCTCAGATTTCAAAAACTCGTTTTCTTCCTGAAGGGAGGTTAAAGTAACCGGGCCTTCTATAGTAGTTGCAGGTTCCAGTGGATGGGAGGATCATTGTTCGGTGGCAGCTTCATCGTTTTCATTCTCAACAGGTGGTTCTTGTGTATCACCTGTTAAGTCAGTGCTTGGTTCTTGTGTAACAGCCACATCTAGGTCGTCTACCTTTTGTTTCTCAACAGGTGGTTCTTGTGTATCACCTGTTAAGTCAGTGGCTGGTTCTTGTGGACAGCCACATGCTATACATCATCTTGGGTGTCTACTTTTGATAATCAATAGTTGGTTCTTGTGGAGCAGTTGCATCCTTTGAAAGGAATGATGTCACAAAATCCTGAACACTTTGCATTTCGGTACCCGAGGGTGAGGAAGGTAAGAGTTCAGGGCTTTGCGAGGTACGAGGTTTTAGGATGATAGGTGGGAAATCTGGGGTGATGGCCTTAGTTGCTGCAGATGTCCTTGTTCGTCACCGAGGTAAGGAGGAAGGAAAAACAATGGTTTTTCTCTTATGAACATTTTTCCTTAGGATAGGGGGATTATCAGTAGTAGCGGCTTCCTTAATTGAAGCCCTCGTTCTTCTCTTTAGTGGGGGTGCAACTTTCTCTTGTCTTTTCCTTTTGAGCTTAATAATGGGGGTATTATCATCTGAATTATCCATGGGAATATGGATGATGGGAGTGGATGATTCGGTTACATTAAGGGATGGCATCTGTTGCGGATTTTCAGTGCCCAATAGGGGTGTTTCGGCTGCTGGTTGCTGAATTTTAGCAAGTTGCTGGGGAGGGTTGTCAACGGGAGGGGGATTGTGCAGGGCAAAGCCCCTATGGATTAGGAGCTGAACCAAGCAATGGTGCATGAGGGAGAGGAGTGGGTGCCTTGTATTCACGGAATAGTGTGACATATTCTTTGGACAACCAAGCAGATAGTATGGCATATTTAATAAACGACCATGTCTTAAATGGTTCAGTAACACAAAGTCATGTTGGTACACTACCTGATAACGTCCCTCACAGGTGAAGTAGTACTTAACAAACTCTGCAACCTTCAACCATGGCGATGGTAGTGAACAGAGTGCAACACCTTTGCCTTTAGGTTCGACCTGCTCCCCTGGTAGAAGAAAATATTGTTGTGCATTCAGAATGAGGTGTTTTTGACTAAACCAACGAGTACCATTTGTTGGCAACCCTGAAACCTGCACTATATCCTCCTCCATTATTACAATTCGCACTCCCTGAACAGTAGATTATCCTTCTTTCAAATTGCATGCAAATTCCATAACTTGCTAAGAATCAACCAGGAGCCTTCGAAAATAGTTGACCCATCCTGCTTGTAAAAAAAATTTGTATGCTTCCTGGTAAAGTTCCAATAGAGCCATTGAGCTAGGTTCATGTCTAACAACGTTTCCTCCCAGAGTTACTGGTTCAGTAAAATGCAGAGTACAGAGCTGAGTTGCCATAGTCGAAACAGAGTAGGATGTTGCAAATGAGGTTATGGCACAATAAGACACAGACGGGGTGACGAGACACAGCCGTGAAAGAAAAAGAAATGATGGTAATTGGCATATTATGGAATGATTGCAATATTTTGGTATCCCCCCCCCCAACTGCGGCTAGAATGATAGGTTTGAATGTATGGTGATTTTGGCAATCATATCAATATCTTCTCATTAAATACAGTTTAATATTTACACATAAACACGCATACCTTCACATTTTACCTTTCGTTGTTGTGCAGAAAATATAATCTCATCATTAATAGATCACCGATGGTCATGAAAAAGGGTTTATAAAGTATGAGGGTATTTATACAAAAGGTTCTCTATATTCATGAGAAGTGATAGTGAAGGAACACAATTATCAGGATGAATGGTTGATTCCTTTAATGAAGGGTGATATGTATCCATCATTTTTGAGAGAAAGTAAGGGTTCAATCTCGGGAAAAATGGGAAAATTGGTGCTTCTTAGGGAAAGATGGAAAAGATTGGTGTTTCAAAAAGGGGAATAAATAAAAAAAATGGTGTTTTAGCAACGGGAAAATGGTGTTTCAGCAACGAGAATAAAAAAATGGTGTTTCAGCAACAGGAAAATGGTGTTTCAGCAACGAGAAAAATGGGAAGAGGTTGCTGAAGGGTAGTGAGAGGGAATGGATTATGATTTGAAGTGAAATGGCAATGTTTCCCACGCCGAAGCTTGATCCTTCCTGTATTGAAATTGTTCTTCTCAGCGAACATCTAATTCTAAGACCTGCAAAATAGTTAATTGTGACATGGCAACCCTTGATAGGGATTATTAGTTAAGAAATATAATCTAAAAAAATAAATATATAAATAGAAGAACTAAATGCAATGAGGGATAGCAGACTCCCCCATAAAAACATAATGTATATCTGTCATGTAAGTGGCTTTGAAATCCTCTTTAGAAATAGGTTGTTGATACAAATAGAGCTGATACCCATTCACTAACAATGGTGTTCTAGAATCATCCATTGTTAGGAGCCCGGCTGTTCCATTTTGGAAAAGAGTATCTACTTCATAAGGTCCTAGCCACCTTGTTCTTAATTTGCCTTGAAAAATCTCAAAACGGGAGTCATACAATAGAACCCAATTACCTTTTTGGAACTGCTTATGCTTAATGGCTTTATCATGCCACTTGGTTCTTTGCTGTTGTATCATAGTTCTTTGATTGATGGCATCGAACCTCTTTTCATCTAATTCCTGAAGCTGCTACAACCTAGCTGTCTGTACATCAGTTAAGTCAAAGTTAATAGCTAAAGCAATTCTTAAGGTTTTAATTTCAAATTTCACAGGAAAAACAACACTTTTACCATAAACTAATTCATAAGGTGAAAAACCTGTAGTGTTCCTCCAAGTAGTTCTGTAAGTCCATAATGCTTCAGGCGGCCTTTGAAACCAATCCCTTCTATTCTCCTTTACTGTTTTTGTTAAAATGGCTTCTATGACTTTATTCGTACTTTCCACTTGCCCATTGGCCCGGGGGTGATAAGGCGTAGTTATTTTATGCTTAGTATGATATTTCTGAAGTGTATCTTTAAAGCCATGAGAGTTGAAAGGAGGTCCTCCATCTGTGACTAGTACTCTAGGCAATCCAAACCTAACAAAGATTTCTTCAAATAGAAAGGTTAAAACAGATTCTTCATTAGCTCTAAGGAGTGCCTTAGCTTCCACCCATTTAGTGATATAATCTGTGCAAACTAGTATATAAACTCTTTGATTGGATGGAGGGTTGATGGGACCTATGAAATCTAGAGCCCATCTTTCAAAGGGTTTAAGTATTACCTGGGGGTTCAGTGGCATTTCATCCCTATGATTAGGCTGGCCCATTCTCTGACAACTATCACAGGCCCTGACATACTTCTTTGCATCCTTGAAAAGTGAGGGCCAATAATAACCCATTCGAAGAACCTTATGTGCTATTCCTTTATCAGCAAAATGCCCTCCATAAGGGCCATCATGACAAGACTTCAATATATGATAAACCTCATCTTCTCTAATGCATCTCCGAATTTCCTAATCATGTCCTGTGTGAAAAAGGCACCCACATATCCAACTATACCAAGCACTTTGTTGAATGATCTTTCTTTTCTCTCTGTGTGACAGGTGCGATGGTAGCTTCCCTACAACTAAATAATTGGCAATGTATACATACCAAGGTGAGAGAGCAGATACTGCAAATAAATATTCATCAGGAAAGGAATCATCTACTGGAGTGTTCTCATCAGTTTTTATCCGAGAAAGGAAATCAACAACTACATTTTCTTTACCTGGTCGATCTACAATTGTAATATCAAATTCTTGTAGTAATAATAACCATCTGGTAACTCGATTATTTGTGACTGATTTATTCATTAAATACTTAATGGTCGAGTGATCAGTATGAAAAGAAGTAGTGTAACTGGTAATATAATGTCGAAACTTGTTAATAGCATAAATGACTGCTAAAAATTCCTTTTCGGTAACTGTGTAATTAAGTTCAGCAGGGGTCATATTTTTACTAATAAAATAGATAGCGTAAGGAAGATTGTTTTCTTCTTGACCCAAGACAGCTCCAATTGCAGTATCTAAAGCATCAGAGGATATATGAAAGGGCAATGCCCAATTAGGTCCTCTTAAGATAGGAGTTGTAGACAACTGATGTTTAAGTTCATTAAATGCTTTTTGACAACCATCAGTCCACTTGAATTCAACATTTTTCATAACTAACACAAACAAAGGAGAAACTATTTTAGAAAAATCCTTGATAAATCTTCTATAATATCTAGCATGTCCTAAAAAACTTCTTACATCAGTTTGTGTTTTAGGGATAGGAAGAGTCTTAATTACCTACACCTTACCTGGATGAACTTGAATTCCTAGGAATGAGATGAAGTGTCCCAGTACAATTCCTTGATTCATCATCATATGACATTTTTCAGTACTTAAGGCAAGATGGGCTTCTATAAATCATTTAAGTACTTTCTCAAGATTTTGTAATGCGTCTTCAAAATTCACACCATAAGGAGTAAAGTCATCCATAAATATCTCTAAAGAGTCATTAAGCATATAAGAGAAAATTCCTATCACTACTCTTTAAATGTTGCTGGAGCATTACATAGTCCAAATGGAATAACTCTATAGGCAAAAGTTCCCCATGGACTAGTAAAAGTGGTCTTGTCTTGGTCTTGGGGTGAAATCTTGATCTGATTATATACACTAAAACCATCTAAAAAGGAAAAGAATCTCTTTCCTGACAAAATGTCTAGCACCTGATCAATAAATGGCAAGGGGAAATGATCTTTCTCAGTGGCCTTATTTAGAGCTCTATAATCCACACACACTCTCCATTTCTCGTTTTTCTTAGGTACAATCACTAATGGAGAAACCCATTCACTATCAGATATAGGGTATATAAATCATGCATTAAGCAATTTTTGAAGTTATTCTTTAACAATTTCCCTTAAATCGGGATTCATTCGTCGCTGGGGTTGACAGACTGGGTGAGATCCCTCTTTGATATAAATACAATGAGTACATAATTCAGGAGAGATTCCCTTCATATCTGTGTAGTCCCATGCGAATGCTTACTTATTTTCACGAAGTAACATCATTAAGTGTTGTGTTTCAACATCTGTTAGGTTAGGGTTTATATTCAATGTTTTGCCAGGCTCGATTTCTACTATTATGCTCTTGTAAGAGATATCAGTTGATGTTTGAGATAAATTTTCAGTTTTAAGGTTTTGCGGTGATTTAGGTTCCAATATTTCAATCAATTGATCATGTATTTCAGAGTTAACCGAAGAAGGTTCAGAAATAAAATTACTAATTAGTTCATCCTCAGTTGTATCTTTAAATGTTAAGGCTTGTCCAATAGTCAATATGGGTTGGGTATCATCATCCTCATAATCTAACCATATAGAGTTATCATTGTTAATCATAGGTGTAGCATAAGGGTAAAAAGAGAGCTGCTTAGTTTCACATCCATTAGAAATTGTCATTGAACCTGATCTACAGCTGATGAAAGCATCTGCTGTAGCTAGCCAAGATCTCCCTAAAATCATTGGATGTCCCCCCAGCTTTGTTTTCGTCTGTAATACAACAAAATCAGCTGGGTAGTTCCAAGATTCGGCTGAAATTATTAGGTCTTCAATAACCCCTTCTGGTTTGATTGTGGAACTGCAGCTAGTTCTAGAATGACTGGGGTTTCTCTAATTACATTATTTAACTGTAATAACTGTGCAATTTCAAGTGTCATACAGCACCTAAATCTACCAGAACTCTGGAAACAAAAGTTTTTCCAACCTGTACTGTAACTGTAGGATGACCAGGGTCACCATATTTCACAGGAGGGGTTTTTCCTTTCATTAAAGCATCTAGATCACCCATCACATGAACTGTGAGGGGATCTTTAGCTTTTCTTCTAGGTTTCTTAATGAAAATGTCTCTAACAGTTCTAGCATAAATTGGTACATCTCGAAGTACTTGTAAGAGTGGAATTTTAACATACAGATTCTGCAATTCTCCTAGAAGGTTAAAAGCAGGTGGCTCAAGTGTCTTGGTAAGAGTCAGATGTTCAGGGAATGGCGGCTCTGCTGTTTTAGTAGTTTTATTAGAGGGTGACTCAACTGTTCCAGCATTCTTACTAGATGACTTATCTTTTCCTGTCTCCTCTTTATCAGAGTCAGAAGAAGTAATGTCGTTAATAATAGGTTCGACTACTCTCCCAGACCACAAATGAATATCATTACATTGCATAGGGAAAACAGGTTGGTTCTAAATATCAATGACATGCAAAGCTTTATTATTATTAGGGTTGGGGTTCAGTTGCACAAGCAGCTGGGGTCTCATTGTCTAGTTATTTGGTGGAGCGTTTGATGGAAGAGAGAGAGATTACTGATACTGGGGGAATTGGTTTGGAAATGGGATTTGCTGAGCTATCGAGCTTGGGTTCCATTGATTAAAATAAGATTGTTGTAGAGCCTAGGGATTCCATATTGTAGGATCCACAAAGGGAGGGTTTGGTTGCTGCATGGGTGGGAAGTTCATTTGGTTGAAGGGTGGGTATTGCATTTGATTTAAGGGAGGGTAATTTGCTTGAAAAGGAGGATGATTATTCCAACGATTAAATGGCATATTAGAATTCGTACCTTGTCCTCGTGTTTTCCATTGCCTCCTCTGTGTCAACAAGTAAACTGCTTCAACTTCTTCTTCAGTTGGTTGCAACGCTACTTTTATTCCTGGTAAAGAAGGGCATTGTTGAGTCTCATGGTCCTTCTTGCAAATAGTGTAAATTGGTACCTTATTCAGTGGGCATTCCCTTAGTGGGTGTATTTCTCTGCATTTAGAGTAGAAAATAGCCAAAGCAGCTTCTGCCTCTGCCTGCTTCTTTTTAACCTACAAGGTATCAATTTGTGAAGCAAAAGAGCTTAACATTTCAGTATTAAATTCTTCAAGTAAGTTACCTATTTCAGCCCGTGTTGCTCCTCCACTAGCTGATTTTTGGACTCTTGAGTATCTACTATCTCTGCTTTTTGGTCTGTTTTCTGCTCCTCTTGAACATCTCTTACAGAGGTTGACAATCTCATCATACGATTCCTTAGATATATCCCCTTTTCCAAGCATATTCAACCTGTCTAAATAGTCATCTCGTACCCCTTTCAACAATATTGACTTAAGAATATCCTTACTCATATTAGGATGGTCGGATCTCTGCAAATTATATTGTAATCTCTCCACGAAATCCTCCAAATTTTCATCCTCCTTCTGAACCATCTTGAATAGTTCCTCCTTCCTTTCTCTTGTTTGGCAATAGTCTTGGTATTTGGCCAGGAACTTTTCTTTCATCTGATCCCATGTTGTGATCACATGTCTTCCGAAACTCATGAACCACCTCAGTGCATTTCCTTTTAGTGTTGCTGGAAATAAATTTAACTCTTGAGGATTAGTAACATAATCATAACTCCTACACAATATATCAATCTCAAGCAGAAATTCATCAGGGTCTTCAGATGATAAACCATGAAAATTAGGTAGGGCTAAGAGTGGGATGTTCTTCATAGCAGTTTCCCCTCTAGGAAGATATTCAATAGGGAATTCCAAGGTGGAAAGGGAATTTTCTCCTCTTCCTTCTCTTCGTCCCCCACCAAAGGGTCCTTCATTGTTTCTGTCCATTGGTTGTTCCCCTGTTTCACTTGCTTGGTCTTCAGTGCTTTCTGTTGGGCTCTCAATGTTCTGAACTGGTTCCTCAACTTCAATATCTTCTATTGGTTCCTCAATATCTTCCACTGACTCCTCAATTTGTTCTAATGTCTCTTCGGCCCTTTCTGGTCCCAATACTTCCTCCATTTCATAATCCGTCTGGAGAGAGTGCTAAATCTGTGGCCTCTGAGAGCTTATCTTCTGAGATGTTTCAGCTTTTAAAATAATGTCATCAATGGAATTTTTTCTTCCTCCTCTGCCTTTACCCCTACCACCTATAGGGTTAGTTTTCCTGCGTCCTCTCATGCATCTATACATCTAAAAGAAAATCATTAATGCTCTTAAAATCTTCGGTGGCCTTCCCCGACAATGACGCCAAAATCTTGGTCATTTTAATTGCTTATTAATTAAACAGTCGAGTGCCACATAAATTGTCAACCCGGGAAATTCCGATTATTTCAAAGACAACTATGTACTATATGTACTTAATCTTAATAGCATTAAGAGTTGTAGTATAAACAAATCACACCTCGTTTAAAGCTTCACTCTGTGTTACAACAACTATACTCTATTGCAGATATCTAACAAGAGATAAATAACTGATCAGAAAGAATAAATCTGCAAAAGAAAACAATGGCTATTTTGTAATAAAGGATCAGGACCGTATCCCCAGAGCGGGAACCTTCAACACTTGCCTCTGTTTATCTAGTTCACCGATTCACTCTGTAAACCTAATCACTGGTGAGACACTCATGAAATAACACCAATCGATTAAGAAAGAAACAGAGTTTCAACAAAAGTAAAATAACATCTAGAAACAGTACCTCTTAACAAGGTATGAACGAAAATCACACTTAACACATGATAGAAAGATAATGGGTGAATCTTGTTATGAAGGTGGGCCCTGTCCTTCTCACAACATTCCCCAGGAAATAGAAACTAAAATGAGATACTCAGAACAAAACTCTATTCATTCATCAATATACCATATTACAGAAAATATTCAGTCTCGTTCCTTCAACTGCAACCTCCTGTTATAGTTTGTTCATCCTCCCTTATAATGTAGATGTCTCCTCTTTATAGAGGAGACATCTATTACAAAAGATTTACATTATAGATTCTAGTTCAACCCATTATACAAAAATAGGGAAGTCAATCTCCCATCAACAGAATGTTGTTACAGTAATTTAGATTATGAACGTTACAACCAATGTAACAGCTTCCTTGGTGATCAATCAAGTTCCTCTGTTGTTGTCGAATCTGGTACGCAAATCTCAATTGTTTCAGCGTCGAGATTTGCGTGTTGTTCTTTCTGTTTCAGCTTCGATATTCGCGTGCTGTTCTTGTTGTTTCAGCTTCGAGATTCGCATGATGTTCTTGTTGTTTCAGCAATTGCAAAAGATAGTCCTACCAACTTTAGGCAATTTTACCAATGCGGTTTGCACGTCATTCTTTAATTTTTCAGCAACTTAATCAACTTCAAAGATCAATTATGAAGATAGCATGATTATATGTTAAATAATTAAACATATAGCAATGAGAAGAGTCACTGCATACCTTTGGAATAATTGAGTGAAAAGACTTAACAAGGTCTTTCAAATATGGGTTGAAAAGGGTGATATTATAATGAAATGTATGGTCAAAGAAAGACAATATGGGGTCCTAACAGTCACGTGCCAGACACTCCATGGCCATAAATCACCTATGAAGGAACTCGATGGTGAAGATGTGCAACAAGTGAATCTACTATAGGGCAATGACCCATTCACTTTGATGAGTAAGAGATGGTTTTACTAGATATAGTAGCTTATCATGCATACATTTTATAAATCATGTGTTGCGATGTAATTGTAAAAGTGATGTGTTTTCCATCACTTATTGAAGCAATGATGATCGTTTTGGCCTTTTATTGATAGTTGGGGTATTGATCTCTTTTATGATGTACACTTGACCAAAGAGTGTGCCTTATAAAGTCTTCACAAGTCTGGGGACTCTTGGGTCATGAATAGTCATGTAATTGGACATGTGTCAATTCATCACTTATGGCTCTAAAGAACAAGGGTGAAGGAGAAGGAAGTGTGACCTATCAGGAAATTTATTTTGTAGATAATGTAACACAATAATTGCATATTATGTTCATGCTTTTGGAGGACCAAAAGCTCCTCAATGGGGAGAAATGATCTAGGTTACTCCAGAAATGCTCAAAATTTAGAAGTGGCTTTGGAAATTTACAAAAATCAAAGTTTTTAGATTGTAATGAAACTAGCGTCATATCGAATACCCCGTCACAATATTTCAAACAGTGTAAACAACACCTCAATCCGAATTCGTATGTGGAAGTTATGGCTAGTCAGAGTTTTGGACAAACTATGTCCAATGGCAGCCACTGACGAGACAAAAATTTGGCACTTATTGGAAACAGATTATGGCGGCCGAAACAGGGGAATTTTTCACCTCATTAATTTCTCTGGTAACCCCCACAATTAGCGTAAATCCTTTTGTTCAATTTGATGTAAAAAAATATATTAAAAAAGGGGCCTCGAGCTACCACCCCCTTGATCAGTCATTGCAAAATATGTATTATAATGGGTGGTGGGTGGTCAAACCCCACCATGACGTCATATACCATGGATCGAAGGTCATTACCATATAAGTCGGAGCCAATGGGGCTCAAAACATCCACACCAAAAGACAAAAATGCCAAAAATAATATTTCCAAGTTGGGATTTGAACCTGTAAGTGTCGGTGGTAAATAATTTAACCACATTTTTCCAAGCACGTGCCCAATGGGTACCACTTTTACATGTCCACCCAAAAATGAGTATAAAACCCAAGTTTTTCCATTGGATGAGGACGGTGGAGGTGGGAATGCAAAATGTAGTCAAGTGGAACCCTAACATAGGAGCATAGAATGAGGCATGGAGCCCTAACATAGGGAATCTTGAGGAATCTAAAAGATTCTCTTGGAGGCTAATTTTTTACGGAGGCAAAACAATGTCGATTTTATAGTCATTTTTCTTAGAATTTTGCAAGGAGCACAATGGTGAGATTAGAATTTTAATCTGAGTAGAAGATATTCAGTCCACTTACAGAGAGGAATCTTTGTGGAATCGTGAGGAATCTAAAAGATTCCCTTGGGGTTAAATTTCTACAGTGACAGAATCGTTCTAACTTTATACTCAAGTGAACTAGAATTTCACCAGGAGTCTAATGATGTGACCATTTCTCAAATCTAAGCAGTAGATTTTCAATCAACGTGCAAAGAGGAATCTTTATGGAATCTAAAAGATTCCGTAAGGACCAAATTTTGACAGGTTCAGAACCAGGCCAACCTTATACTAAAATTAATCAGTTTTTTGCAAGGAACACAGTGGTGAATTAAAATTCTTCATATGAGAAGAAGAACTCTAGTCAAGTAGCAAGAAGGAATATTTGGAAATCTTTGAGGTTCTCGAGGCTCCATATTTTGGCTACATCAGAAAGGGGTTGAGTTTACAGTCACTTAGCACACTTTTATGCCAGGAACTCAATAGTGCAATCCATTTCTTCAGCAGAGGTTTACATTTTTAGATCGACCCCTACAATTGAGGTATAAGGTGCCTTTTCCATGTGCATGTAATTTGATTTCCTTGTTGAATATTAAAGGAATTGGCCTCCCCACTTTGAGGAGAGACCAAAGATGTAGCCCACATTGGGTGAACTCCATTATCAACCTGTTGTGCTTTGTTTCTCATTATTGCCTTTTATTTTTGCAAATTTTATGTGATATGCATCTTATGGTTACATGCTCTTTCATATGGGATTTTGAATGTATCAATGAATTATAACGATCCATATCTGTGGTCCAGATGGTTCAACATGTAATATATATAAAAAAAAAAATGACTTGCCTGACATAATGCCATAGATTATAATATTTTTTAAATCCACTCGCGTGGAAGGTAGTTGAAGGTTAGCTAGTCTATATATTATTCTAACTACTGATATAGAAACATGGAAACAAAAATATGGCATATAAACCTATGCAACAAGTGTATGGAGGAAAAAATGTCTACCGATAATTATATTCAGATTTATAATGCTATTTACATATGAACACAATGAAAAATAATATTCTTGCTCATTTTCCAATGTCAGTTGTCCTATGTTGCAAGTGTCTCTCCTCAAAAAAATCTTACTAGCACTAACATTTGTAAAAGTAAGGGATCTATGAAAAAAATGTACACAAAGCTAAGGGATATATGAGTTAAAATTTGTGTGGAGGGACTAGAAGGACTTCACTAGAGGATCAATGCCATACCATGTGCGTTCATATTGAAGGATATATATTGAGGAAAAGTTGAAATAATATATTGGGGGATATATGGGGGGTTAAGAGTTTTTATATTTGATGGCATAAAAATTGGAGCTAAAAGTTAACATAAAAATATGGAGTATAAGAAATGCTAACGAAAAAAATTGATGCCTAAAATATCTAATAAAATTAGGAGTTTTTTAAATTGGGAAGATGTATTGGGTTCATATGGGTAGGGTGTTAAATAATGTGATTTTTATAGGTATTTTCCAGTATGTGGTCAAATTAAGGGTATTTTTTAGTATTTCACAAATAACATGATATGTTAGAGGTTATTTGAGTGAAGCCCCTGTACAATGGACAAATATGCATCAAAGTGTTTTTTGTAATTTGAGTAAATATTTAACACAAATGTCTTATATTGATGACTTGACCACCTACAGCCTGCTACCAGTTACAAGATGAAAATATTATTATAGTAGTTCTTCAATTAATTGATATTTTAAATAATACATGTTCGAAGCAAAGATGTATATGAATTAAATACTGCCAAACAAAGTTGAGTGTGAAGCTAAATCATATATTCCAACTAAGGATATTGCATCCGCAAAGGGAAAAATGTAAGTTTAATAGCTTTGCAAAAGCTAGAATCAATATGGAAATGATCAATTTATTATCGCGTTATGTAAAAATGATGTACATGATTAGAATGTGCAGAACAAATATGCAGAAGGCATATTATATATGGAAATGAAAAGCTTCTGCATATCCACAACAATTTCCTTGCGGAAAATAGGTGTACTAAAGAAGACTAGGGATGAAAATGTGTATGAACATGTAAAACTGAGTGTGTATAAGAAAAGGAAAATATGAGATACATAAGAATGTTGCCATCCAATTATTGTGGAGAAGAAATTAAAAAAATTTACAGTAACAAGAATTGTAACCAGATTCAAATGCCAATTATCATAGCTACGACTAAAATAAATACTAAAGGTGTGATAGATTTATGAAACCCAAAATTATTGTCAAACAATATTTTTCATTATAATGAAAAAAATAACATTAGATATTATATAAAACCTCAAATTATATTCTCAAAAACTTATGAAAAACATCATCTCATAATTGTCCACAAAATTGGTGAACAATCTCAGAATTGGGATAGAGTAATTAGCCTTTGTGGTTGAAAATTCAGAAACAATAACAAATACAATTGCAATAACAAGAACTACATCCAGATTCAAATGCCAATATTCATAGCTATGATTGAAATAAATACTACAGATGGAACAAATATCTGATATCTAAAACTATTGTTGAATTTTCATTTTTTTCATCATCAATTACAAAACACTATATATAATATAAAACCACAAAGCATATTCTCCAAAACCTTTTTCCAATCAATGACTTTGGACAATGATAGAGAATTCAATTACAAAACATTGGATATAGTGTAAAAGATCAAAGAAAGTTCTTCAAAATATGTGTTCAATTAAGGTTTTTTGTCAATGCCACAAAATTTAGATCTATACAAGATCTCATGAAAAACATTTCCTAATAACCTTCACAAAATTGATAAACAGACTCAAAACTAGAATAGACTAATCAGAAGTGCAACCAAAATTGAATAGAATGCTTTTGACTCTTGATTTACCATTATCACTATTTTGTATCTTGGATGTTGCTTATATCCGTAATGAGACTTTTTTAATATCTAGGCTCACTAGCTTATTCACTATGGCCATATCACATTTTGTCTCTTTAACTTTCTGCACCTGTATTTCGAAAAATACAAGCAACTTTTTATAATGAATTAAATGCGGATAATGAATGATAATTTAAATCTGAAACAAATTTATCTATAAAAAAAGGAGTGCTCAAATGGAAAGTGTTATGTAACTGAGCTTATATTTTGGATTTTAAACCACTTCGAAATTTTTGGTGCAGAGAATAACACTTGATTCCTAAATCTCTTATCAAAATCCTTATACTTAATCACAAAATTAAATGCATTTATCCTAATGGGGACTGGGATTGGGCTCCCATGAACCATAATATGAAAAGGGTGCTTGCAAAGAAAAGCAAGAAATTACATCCAGAAATTGGCTTACTTAATAATAACATATCTAATAAACCCGAACAATTATTCATTAGTAAATAGCAAAGCAAATCTTCCAATATTTAAGAATAGTCACAATATGTAAAAGCATAAATCATGATTGTTTGACTATGAATTATTTTTCGTATTTTAAATCTTTAGCTTGGCTTGGATATAATATTTCATGGGAGGGATTGTAATCTCCTATTCGAAACATTGATTGATTATATCCTCCTCAATTTCACTAGGTTCTTCTTGCAACTATGCAACTAAAGTAGAGTTTTGCTCGTTAATGTGAAGAAAAGTAATTAGCCATTTTCTAGTTTCCTCTAAATAAATCAAGTATACTATTTAATTCTATTTCATTTGATTGTTTTACCATATCGAATTCAACCATCATCTTGTGTCTTGAAATTAATCCAGATTTGCACATGATGCTTAGACAATTTAGATCCTACTCAATGTGTACAACCTTAACATGGGCATCATTTCTTCAATTCTTTATGTTTTCACATTCAGAAATAATGTTCTCCGGTCTTGTGATTCTCTAAGACCATGAAACTTTAATTTACTTCATTTGATTAGCATTCAACTATTCCTACCTTTTTTCTCTAGATCATAAAGTAAATCAAGCTTCTAGCTAAAAGTACATAATTCATTGTTTACGAAATACATGTCTCATTCAAGATCATGTTTAATGCACTCAACAAATGGCTTAATTATTTGTACTAAATTCCATAAACCAAAAGCTACTTTCAATGCATGTTCAATAATTTTCATCTTTCACATATATTACTAATAATATATGGTTTCACCTCATTAATGAGGTTGATGGATTTATCAAATATATGTGATCTACTAGGGATAGAAATTTCCAATAGCGGTGTCCATATTGCGAACGGAGTCATTGAAGAAGGACTTAGATTTAGGTCATTTTCTATCTATTTTATTCTTTCTTTCAGCCTCAGGTTTTCTACTTTTGTTCAATAACATATTGTGCAAGTACATCATTAGTAGCTTGATGCAATTTCATGAGCCCTGTGGTTCCAACCCCAGATAGATCAACATGCATTTTTTCTTGATCAAATATAATTTTGTTATGAACCTTTACCTTTTCAATCTTCAATGTTTTATTGCCCTTGTTTTAGTTTTCATTTTGCAATGTGACAGGATTTTCATCACAAGTACTAATTTCTTTAGCAATTTACTACATTGTTTTCCATTTTTATGCTAAATAAGCATTAACCCAATCAAGTGGCACAATTTTGTCAACCTCCAAATTTATAGCTTGTTCAACACTTTTTTTTATCGGACTTCTAGATTTAGTTGATTCAACCATATATGCTCTTTCTAGAGTGAATCTTCAAGGAAGCTCTTTGTCATTTCTACTATCCAATAGCCCACCATGAACAATTTTCATACCTTATAGCATATTTTCCCTTTTTTGACTTAAGGATGAACTCGTACTAGTATTGGCTATGAATAAGTATGCTTAATTCTTCAAAAATTTCTTCAGTATCTATTACTAGCCCTTGGTTTTACTCACTTTACTCTTGAACTTGTGGAAACAAGTTCCCATACCCAATAGGTTCCATGTGTGCACTAAATAGAAATTCTTCATCAAAGGCTTTAATGGGTCCATCTTCACTTAAGTTTAAATAATGTAAAGTCTTTGCAAGCTTTGCAACAGGAGTCACATTTTTCACTGTGATTTCTCCAACAATAAACATCAAAGAAATAAGTCACCTTTTTGAAATATAACCTACCACTCACAATATTTTTTGTAGACTTCAACAACAAAATACCTATCTATAAAAAAAATTGGAAGAAACAATGGCATATAAACTTCAAATATATAAATTTGAATTAGGGTATTACTTTCTCTTTCTTCATGCATACCTTTTCCCCATAGTAAAACCCAAGCTTGCACAAATATTTGATGAGGCTCTTTTCCAGTTATCATGTAATTTACACGCTTTAAAAAAAAACCTTGAATTAGACAAAATTTTAAAGAAGCATTATGCTTCCACCATATATGATACCAAAACTACATTGGTTCATGATTCACATTGATTTTAGGATTATACAGCAAGGCATGAAAGATGTGGTTGGAAACAAAATCTGTTATCAAAAATGTCATCATGAAGAATCTATTGGACTTGGAAAAATTGACTACCCAAAAGGAAAACACATTAGAAATGATATATTTCCAGTCGAATATACAATGTTTTTTATATGTATGATAGATCATATGGAGAATGCATATTGGAATATTTGTTGTAGTTTCTTGACCCATCACATGTGTATAGAGCTAACACAATTCCCTAAATGACTACTTGAACAAAGAAATATCTAGAACATAAACATCTAAAGGAACCTAAGAAGGTGGGGAAATGAATTCTCCAATAATGTTAACCTTGCCTCCCTCTGACTTAGAGGAAATTTTTGCTTCCAACAATTTTAAGCACATATTAGGTTTTGGTACCTTGAATATCCATCTAAATGCCTTCAAGTTCATAGGAATATTTTTTGTTGGTAGCACAATTGTTCTTGTTCTTGAATTGAAATTATTTATGTACAAATGAAAAAATTCTCTAAAATTGAAAACTGATGGAACACATGCAACATTTGTCGATCCACTAGTCCAAATATTATTGTTGTTCTTCTCTTTCATTGGCATATTCACATACCAACCCTACATAGTCGATAAGTGAAATTTCTCATCGATACAAATAAGTGAGATAATCATATCAATTGAAATAGCTTCTTTCCTTCCTTTTATCCATTCTTGTTTTGTACCTGAAAACAATCTCTCAATCAATAACATTCTCAATGACGGTTAACAACACAAATTTTCAGTTCCTTATATAATCACCAATTGTTACTACTGAATGTGAAATCAACTTTTACTATTGCAAGTGTGAAATTTGTTATACATGAGATTTTCAATAAATATCAATTGAAGATACCAAGGTTAACAGTTACTGAAATTAGTGCAAATAAATCTCGAAATTCCAAAACCATTTCATCCATTTATTACACACCTTGCTTCTACTTTAATGTGACACCTTCTAATGAACAAGTTTACGATGTAAATTAAATATGTATTCTTTGTGATGATGACAATTAGCTAATATAATATCAATAATAACTCTCAATGAAAAAGCATGTAAGGATAGGTGAAAATAAAAATTGTGTGGAAATTAGCTCAGTTATCTCTATTGTAAATCAATTTGATCACTCAGTTGGCCTCCCTATTATGTTGTAATTGATTTTGATTTATGAATAACTTAATAAAAATAATTGAAAAATCTCAGAGACACATTCAACGTTTTCCAATCATTGTAAATTTATTCTCTCTCTTATTTGTTAACCATGTATCATCTTTGTTCATAAATACATGAGATGGTATTGGCCTATTATTTGTAACAAATCTTATTCTCAAGTTAAGGATATGCATGGTGTTATCCTCCATAATATCCCAGGCTGAGGAGGAGATCGAAAGAGGTAACCTCAAACCACTTTCAGTTCAGCATCTAACCTTGCTAAACTAAAGAGGGATCTCTCTAAGGATTTCACAGTCAATGGCTGGAAGAAAACTAAATTTTAGGCTAGATATAATAGTTTTAGATGAGTCTTTGGAAATTTAGGGTTTCTCGATTACTAGATTAGGGATGAGAAAAAAAGAGCTAGGTCAAGTCCTCAAAGGGTTACAGTGGCAGGCATAAGGAGGAGAAAGATAACAATATCTTGTGATGGATTTGAAATTTTTTTCAATGTAGTGTAGGGTTCGAGAAGCTTAGAAGGTCATAATGAGCATGTGTGCAAGAATTCATTAATATAGAAGAAGGAAACATAGAAATGATTTTCCACGTGAACAAAGCTTTAAATGTAAAGAATTCTTCGTACATAACTGTAAGGAAGATCATTGAGGAAAGCAAAAAATGTTAAGAAATATGGATTCATTCATAAGAAACTAACATAGAAATAAAACAACATCACAAACCCACTGCACATGAATTCCTAAAAAATAGTTGTAACTGCTCCTTTGATTAGCTCAGTGAAAGCACTAGATGCAAGGTCTCTCCTCAAATGTCAAACCCTTCTCTTTGACTGAGAAAATGATACATATAGACTAATATAAATCATTTCCCCACCTTTAGGGGTCAAATCCATGAGTGGTGGAATAGTTTCCAAGAATATCTCAACCAACAAGTGACAATAAGAAGGTCAAAAACAAACTCCTCTCTTAGACTTTGATTTGAGTTTTGCTTCATTTATGAGGCCTAATTAAACTTAAAAACAAATTATCATGCTAACTTATTCATGATTACATCATCTAGACTTAAAATTACTGAAATTGCATCATCAAACAAAGATCTAGTGAATACATGTTGAGAAAAGACAGTTATAGGGATTTGTGCAGTGCACTTAGTCATTTCTGTGCCATCTTGCAGGAGGATTTTTGAGGCCTTCTTACGCTCAAAATTGAGAACATGATAGCTCATTGGAAATTTTTGAGTGTCTGGTTGTCATTTTACTATTCAATCAAGTGATTTGGACAATTCTATTTGTGCAGTGCCTACTTCAAAATAGTGGCAAAAAGTGATTTGTTTTACCTATTTTTGAGCAATTTCTCCCAATATGTCTACTGAAAAACTTGCAAAAGTGGATAGCTGAAATTTAGGGGTGATTATCTATCCGTGTATATAATTTTTTTGGCATTTGGATGGATTTAGAGAAAGTTTAGTTCCAAGGAGTTGCGCAAATAGTTGCCTCTGTGTTTTAAAATAAGCCAAAAACCATCAAAATTTTCAAAATGATAAAAAATTCTTAAACTTTTCTCAAAATTGCCAAGTGAAGCCATCATGTGATATGGCATGCCATGAGAGATACCTCAACAAGTATATAAAACTTTTCTTTGTCCTTTTGGCTTGTTAGGGTTTCCTTGAGCTTCTCCTTCAAATGTTTGATTCTCACCTGGGATACCTTGTTTCTTCTTTAGTAATGCATAGCCATATGCCTTTGTAAGTTATTGTCCCTACATGCCTTCTTGAGGAGCTCCTCAAGGTGGTGATTGACCTTTCCAAGCCAAAATACTCTATATGCATTGATCTCTCTAGTGATTAGGTCATCTACAGTGATTTGACCTCTTGGTGGAGAAACTTCTTTTTGTAGCTCAAGGGCTCTCCTGGAGGCTCTTGTTCTTGGTCTCCCTGATGTGCTTTTCTTTCCTTTTCCTTTTTACACATTCAACTGAGCCATTGATTTTCCCTTTACATCCTCTTTCTTTTAATAGGTTGCTTGTTAGTCTTGAATCATTTTGTTTATTTTCAATTTCATGTTTTCTTGTTGCAAGCATGCTATTAAAGCATTTTCCTTTGTCAACTTGTCTTCCAGCCTTTTGATCTCAACCTCCTTATCCCTTATGATTTGGTTTTCAATTCTATCCTCATATCCTTTCTCTGTATGACACATTGACCATACCTGGATGAGTGAATTCCTCATGCTGTGAGTATGCTCTTTGTTCACCTATTGTAGGCTTGGCCCTTTCAACAATCTTTGGAGAAAACACAAGCCTTTCACCTTTGGAGCATGTCTTGATCACTTCTACCCTATCATTCCTCTTGGTAGGTATGCTTGAAGAAGCAACCTCTTGCTACACTGCTGAGTTTGGAGGTATTGATTCATCGTAGATATAGTTGGATAAGATGGAGGAAAAGCCGAATTTGAAAAATTATCCCAAGATAAATTTATGTGTGCTAATAGATGGAAAACTAGTAATTTCACCAAGCCATGATGAAATAGACTAGTATGATGAATTTTTCTCAACCTTTTTACCTTTCCTGTCATTTTTATTCAACTTTTGTACAGATAGTAAGACAAATTGAGTTGCTGAGCACAAGTGAAATGCATCAAAAGCCACATATGGTACTTATACAATCTTGAATACCTGCCCTCACATGTAAAGTACTTCATTATCAATTTCGTGAGAGGATCATATCTTTCCAACAAATGTCTGAATGTAAAAACATGTTTTGGAGTTGTCTTATATGGTGTTTTTAGGTACATCTTGTAATTCTAAATGTCAATGTCTTCTTTCTCGAACCAAATTTATCGAGTGTTTGGAATCCCTGTGGTTGTGGAGATAATTTTCCTTGAAATAGTGAATTCAACTCCTGTGTTTATCCTTTCTTAATTTTGTGGAAAAATTACTCGCCAGTTGATCATGAAACTTCAATTGCTCAATTCTCTGGCGAAATGTAAGACAACCTGCATCTTCAAATGATTTTCTAATGAAGGGAGATGACAAGATCTCCTGAGTGGAGGTGGGTTCATATCTGATGACATGCCATCCTCTATGCCTCTTTTTTTAGAGGTTTCAGATTCCATGATAACATCTAGATCTTAGGAGAGAAACTAGGGTTTTGCTTGTTGGAAAACAAGGGATTTTTTATAGCTGTGAGGAAATTTAGGGAAATGAAAGGGATAGGGAAATGGAAAAATTCTAGGAAAATTTGGGGAGATAGTGAGGGAGGTTAGGGATGTATGAAAAGTGTAAATTTAGAATTTCGTTGATGGGAAGGGTTTCAAACAAGAGAAACACAGTCGAATGGTTTAGAAAGTGTGCTCTATCTGGGGTTTGGGTGAAAATGATGGAATTTGAGGATGTGTTTGATGGAGGGTGTTTACAAAGGTATGATTAGGATAGAGGAAGGTGTGTGAGTAGTAGGGTACAAGTCTTAACAACAATTCAACATGGAAACCATGATAGCATGAAATCTATTTTCAAAACCCTAAGAGAGGGAAATGAGGCATAACAATCACAATTAAGAGAACTAAGAGATTATTAAGCTTCATGAGAGACCACCAACCTATTGGGTTGTGTTATATTTTTTCCACGAAGTTAACAGGGGATTTGAAGGGCACTCATAACCCCACTTTATGAGGTTCGGGGCAGTGCCATGAAAAATTTTGGTTTTGGACTCTATGTTAGGTTGGGCAAACCCACCTATGGTTTTGTGCAGGATTTTTGCACATGTTCTTTTGGAGACGATGGTTTTCAGTCCATGGTATTGGACATGATTGTTTTCGGTCCATGGTATTGGATGCAATGGTTTTCGGTCCATGGTATTGGATGCTTCGGCATGTATAAATATGTATTGTAAAATTGAAAGGAACATAATGAAAAATTAAGCTGGTAGTCCCAGTTTTGGGATCCAGTGGGAAAATCTCTGTGTATATGTGTTTTATGTGTTATGCTTTCTCATTGCTTATTTTTCTATGTTATAGAATTCATATGCAGGTAATTTTTGTACAGAGTTAAAACCTACATTTGGTATCAGAGTTGTTTCGGCTTCAAGGGGATGCCTTTATTATTAAGGGGTTTCACTCGAGCCTATGGTAGACTCTGTTCAATGGGAGATCTGTGAGATTGATTCTAGTGGTGAAAGAAGATGGCGAGTAGTGGAAAGATAGAGATCGAGAAATTTAATGGTCAGGGTTTTGAGTTGTGGAAACTCAAGATGGAGGATCTGTTGGTGGATAAAGACCAGTGGATCGCAATAGATCCGAGTACTAAACCAATAGGAGTGTCCGATGAAGAATGGAAGAAGTTGGATCAGAAGGCAAAGAGCACAATATGATTGTGTGTCTCAGATTCAGTATTTCTAAATGTATCAAGGGAAGCTGCGGTGAAGGCTTTGTGGGAAAAGTTAGGGACTTTGTACCAATCTAAGTCTCTGGTGAATAAACCATTCCTGTGGAAAATGATATATAACCTAAGGATGAAAGATGGACACTCGGTGATAGAGCATCTGAATGCATTTAATACTATGGTAAGTTAGTTAGTATTTGTTTATATTAAAATTTCAGATGAAGATAAGTGCATGAGTTTGTTGTGTTCTCTACCAGATTCATGGGATAGTCTGGTTATTGCAATAGGTAGCAATGTAATTCCCTTGAATTTTGATAAAATAGTCTCATCCTTGCTAATGGAGGAGATGAGATGGAAAAATATGGAGAGCCAAAATGGTGATGCCTTGTCTGTACGAGGGTGGACCCAGAACAGAAATAAAAATAAGTCATCGAGTGGGAGATCTAAATCTAAAGGGAGATCTAGATCTCCAAGAAAACTTGTGAAGTGTTGTGCTAGAAATGTGGAAAGGAAGGCAATACAAAAGGGACTATAAATCTAAAGCTCCTGACAACAGAAAGGGATCTGATGAGGCTCCTTCTACAGAGGTGAAAACCACCTCAGGTGAAGGTGGGGATGTGTACTTAACTTCTTCAAGTAGACATGTAGATCATGAGGCATGGTTGATTGACTCAGGTGCATCCTTTCACTTCACTCCCCATAGAGAGTGGTTCTGCGAGTATGAAAAATATGATGGTGGTGATATCTTCTTGGGGGATGACAAGAAGGCTAGAATCGTTGGTCACAGAAAAGTAAAGTTGAAGTTGCAAGGTGGAAGGGTTAGAATGCTTCTAGGTGTTCTACATATTCCTGCATTAGCCAGAAATTTGATTTCTGTTAGCAAGTTGGATGATGCAGATGTAAAAATAGTGTTCGAGAAGGATACCTACAAGATTGTTTGGGGAGCATTGGTATTGATGCGGGGAGTTTGGATTGGAACTCTGCACAAGCTTCAAAGTAGCACTGTTATTGATGGGTGCAATAGTTCTGTGGTTCCTGAAAGTGGATCAGAGAATCTAGTGGTCTCTGGAGAGAAGACCATGATGTGGCAACAAAGGCTTGGACATATTGGAGAAAAGGGCCTTGGGATACTTCATGGTAAAGGTATGGTAGAAGGTATGAGTAATAGCTCTTTGGATTTTGATTTCTGTGAAAATTTTGTATATGGGAAGCCGAGTTGGGTGAGTTTCCCCTATGGTAGTAAGAGGGTGAAACAAATATTAGAACTTGTGCAAAGTGATGTGTTTGGACCTATGAAGGTTCCATCACTGGGTAAGTCTGTGTACTATGTATCATTTATAAATGACTTCTCAAGGAATACATGGATATATTTCCTTAATAAGAAGTCTAAATTTTTTGATAGGTTTAAAGAATTTAAGGCTCTGGTGGAAATCCAGACAGAGGAGAAGATAAAACTACTAAGGATAGATAATGGTGGAGTGTTTTGTAATAAAGAATTTGAAGAATTCTGTAAGAACTGTGGTATAACACAGTAGAAAACTACTTCATATACACCTCAGCAAAAAGGAGTTTCAAAAAGAATGAATAAGACGTTGAGGGAAAGGGAAAAAAGCATGCTCAATGTTGTCGGGTTAGGACAAGAATTCTGGGAAGAGGCATTGGATACTACATGTTACCTAGTCAACAGGTCACCTTCATCAGCATTGGAGGATACGACTCCACAAGAGGTATGGACTGGTAAAAACCCTCTCTTTCACAACTGAGGGTATTTGGATTTGATGCATATGTAGATGTTCCAAAGGAGAAATGAACCAAGTTGGATAGTAAATATGAAAAGTGCATATTTATTGGGTATAAGGATGGTTTAAAGGGTTATAAGCTTTGGAACCTAGTCATATGAAAGGTTGTGTACAGCCGAGATGTGGTGTTCAGAGAGGTGAAAGATGTTATTAAACATGAAGTCCAACAAAATGAACCTGAGAAGATAGAGTTTGATCTAAAGGAGGAAGAATCAGACTCTACAGCAGAGGAGGAATCAGAAGATGAAGAACCACAAACTTCGGTTGTGAGAAGATGAGTTCGAGAAAGAAGGTAGCCTGAAAGGTATAGTCCATCTACTTTTTGTTCAAATTTCACTTTATCTATTACTGATGATGATCCCATAACTGTGAAGGAAGCAGTAGATTCAGAGGATGGAAAACTCTGGAAAGAGGCCATGGTTGATGAAATGGAATCTTTGCACAAAAATGAGGCTCGGGATCTGGTGAAGTCACCGGATGGAAGCAAACCCATTGGCAGCAAATGGGTGTTCAAAAAGAAGACAACTGCAGAAGGAAAAGTGGAGAAATACAAAGTTCGGTTGGTAGCAAAAGGTTATTCCCAGGTGTTGGGAATTGATTTTGGTGATATTGTTTCTCTTGTTGCCAAGGTAACTTATGTTAGATTACTTTTATCTATTGTTGCTTCTTTTTACTTTGAGGTAGAACAGATGGATGTGAAGACAACATTTCTTCATGGCGATCTAGAAGAGGGAATCTACATGAAGCAACCCGAAGGCTTTGCAGTGAAGGGTAAGAAAAAGCTAGTATGTGAGTTAAAGAAGTCTCTGTATGGGTTAAAACAGTCACCAAGGATGTGTTATCAGAAATTTGATACATTTATATGGGGACTTGGCTTCACGAGAAGCAAAGAAGATCACTGTGTGTATTTTAAATTAATTGGTGACCATATTATTTATATGGTCTTGTATGTGGATGATATGTTTCTAGCTGGAAATGACAAAGAAATTATCCAAGATTTGAAGACCCAATTGTCCTCCAAATTCGACATGAAAGATCTTGGTGCTGCAAACTATATTTTGGGCATGGAAATTAAAAGAGATTAGGTAAAGAGGAAGCTCTGGTTAAACAAGAAGAAGTATGTCGAGACAATATTGGAGAGGTTTAATATGCAGGATAGTAAACTGGTGAAGTTCCTATTCTTGTAGGTGTGAGGTTCTCTGTTGAACAATGTCCCAAGACACAAGAAGAGGAAGAGAACATGTCCCATGTTCCATATGAAAGTGCAGTCAGTAGCCTGATGTATGCAATGGTCTGTACTAGACCAGACATTGCACATGCAGTCAGAGTATTGAGTAGGTTTATGTCAAAACTAGGAAGGGAGCGTTCGACAGTAGTGAAGCGAGTTTTTAGGTATTTGCGTGGCACTAGTGATTATGGTTTGTGCTACCAAGGAAGACTAGGATTGGACAAAGTGGGTATGTGTTTAACCTATTAGGAGGTGCAGTTAGTTCGATGAGTAAGAAACAATCTGTAGTGGCACTATCAACTACAGAGGCAGAATACATGGCAGTGACTCATGCAAGAGAGGAAGCAGTTTGGTTGCAGAGATTGTGTTCAACTATGGAGTTAGTACATCAAGCTATAAGGATAGACTGTGAGAGCCAAAGTGCAATTTGCTTGGCAAAGAACCCTGCATATCATTCAAAGACAACTCACATTGATGTTCAGTATCACTTTTTGAGGGATATGATAGGAGACAAAAGGGTGTTGCTCGTAAAGGTGGACACTTTGAAGAATACTGCAGATGCATTGACAAAATCTGTGAGCTCTGAGAAGTTCTCTTGGTGTAAAGAAACAATAGGCATTTCAGGGCTGGGAAAATTACTAAGCTCTCTTGTGGCCCCTTGTGGAAAGAAAACAACAAGTGGGAGAATATTGGGTTGTGTTATATTCTTTCCACGTAGTTAATAGGGGGTTTGAAGGGCACATGTAACCCCACTTTAAAAATTTTGGTTTTGGACCCTATGTTAGGTTGGGTGGATCCACCTATGGTTTTGTGCATTATTTTCGCACATTTTTTTTTGGACGCGATGGTTTTTGGTCCATGGTATTGGACGCGATGGTTTTTGGTCCATGGTTTTCGGTCCATGGTATTGGATGCTTTGGCATGTATAAATATGTATTGTAACATTAAAAGAAACATAATGAAAAATCAAACTGGTAGTCCTGGTTTTGGAATCCGGTGGGAAAATCTCTATGTATATGTGTTTTATGTGTTATGCTCTCACATTGTTTATTTTTCCATGTTTTAGAATTTGTATGCAGGTAATTTCTTTACGGGGTTAAAACCTACACAACTTATATTTGTTACAACACACTTTGAAAATGGTGGAAGAAATCACTGCAAAGAAGTTTGCAGCCTTGGAAAGATAATGCAGTGGTTGTAGGGCATTTGCATAGCACAACAAGAGTATTTGCATAGCACAAAAGAGGAGCTCAATATTGGCATGTAGAAACTTATCCTTACCTAGTAATTTTGACCTGATTAGGTGGATTGGAGAGTTGGAAAATGGAATGAATAATTAGAAAGTGAGTGAGAGTATTTTAAAACTTAAGGAAATTGATTTTTCTCTTACAAATGGTAGTGGACCCACCATGACCTTTGTAACTTGATTTTGACACTTTGCAGCTTCATGACTTTTATGAAACTATTTCATTTAAGAAAATGAAGAAAAAAGAAGATTTAAAATATTGATTGCCAAATTAACATTTACTATTCCTTTATAAAATGGGTTTCAATGGTTAAATGACCAGTTTTCAGAAATTAACCTATTGACCTAGTGGTGACCTAGCATGGTCTTATTAAATGAATTATGACCAAAATGACTATGGGACTCTTCTAATATTGATTTGACTTGACCAAGATGGTGTTATTTGACCATGGAGCTTAAGGGAATAGTAAAGACTGACCTTCCTAAGTCGTGACCAATGTTTTCTATTGAAAAGCTCTTTGAAACTATAAAAGTTTGACCTGAAACCCTAACAAAAAACTTTGTAAGAGCACCTTTGATCACCAGTCACTGACATGACTGACATGCACTAACACATGGTAAAGTGTAGGTGAATATCCATGATTAAGAATCTTGTTACACATTTTGTGAAATGTACATATGTTTAATTCAAATATTATTTCCTTTTATAATAATCAATAATAACAAATATAATTTAAAATAAAATTAATAATTTAGTTAATTTTTAAGTTTTTTTTTTTAATTGTTTCAATATGAAATTATGATGCAATGTTTGAAGTCTATCATTTTTTACCAAACAATTTAGTTCATATAACTATACTACTTTTTAATTCAACAAATTTGATACTCTCTTTAAAAAAAATATTAATTATTTAAACAAAAATAAAATTTATATAAAAAATGTCATTTAATTTTCTAGTTCCAAAAACTTGATAATACAGCCTAATCTTAATCCTAATGAATATCAAACCTCTTCTTCATCGAAAACAAAATTAATATTTTACATCAAAAACCAGATATATTAAAATCATCCTCAACATAATCAATTGGAATTAACACTTTTCTTGCCCAAATTGGATAATTCTCCATGTCAAGCATGGATATATTCGAATCACCGTCACCACAATCAATTTCAATGAACAGTTAGATCACCCAAATTCGATAATTATCCAAGTCAAGCATTTTAAGATTGAGAAGGAAATTATAATAGTTTAATATAATGTACTTAATTCAGAAAGGTATTAATTTGGCGTTATTTTCTGTTTTAGATCTAGTAAATCAAATTAAGAATTTACTTTGTGATTAGCTGCCATAGTTTTTGTCTCCCGAGAGTGGTGTAAGTTTAGAAAACCTGAGTCGTAGTATCGTAATATGGGCAATTACTTTTATCAGCGGGCTGAACTGTCCCCGCAAGTGGAAATTGACATGCATGGAAGTTAGTATTATCTGCAAGATGATGTCATTTGGGAAGCAATTTATCCTTGCAGGAAAACCCGATTTTCTATCTATCTATCTGGTAATCTTCATTGTCATTATGGAAGGTAGTTTGAAGGGTTGTCGACATCATGCATTTGGGTGGTTGGTATCCATGTTCATTTGCAAAACTAGTTTAAATACATGCTTTGTTTGATGGTTTCTTTGGTATCGACTAAATTAGAAGTATTATTGCGTTACCTTCATAGATATGTTTAAGAATATTTTTATGTTCATAGGTTTACTCTGCAAATTAGAAATTTAATATGGTTTTCCATTTTTAATTTTTGTCATAATGCTTTATGTATTTTTCCTAGCTTCTAGCTATAGCCTGCGACTTACGTGTATGTCTTGTTAGTCCTTGCCTCCGGCATAGCAGGGAGTATAGCGATCGATCGTCGATATATTTCATATTAATTTAGGTGTACCATTACATTTAACCAAGGTTTTAAAAAAACATTTTGTTTTTTTTTTGTTTTATCCAAAGTTTTGTTTTGGAGGTCTTATTGCCGGGATATCGATTGATATCATATTGATACACCGTATTGATCCATTTAACCAATGTTTTCCCGGTATTGCAAGACGTCAACACATTTTATCTCTGGCAGATATTGCGACATGCCGACACATTTGCATGGACCACAAGTGTCACTTATAAATGTGGTAAGTGTCTAGGGCTCGCTGTGATGATTATCTTATTTGGGTAGCTACAATGAAAACATTTCATTTTTGCATTCTCTGTAGTGTTTGAGGTCCTACAATGGTGCCTGTTACCTTCATCCCGAGCTGCCTTCCATAACCAGACTTCGGGGGCATGAACTAACCTACATCAAGGTTCTGAAGATGTACTCGTAATCTTCAGCAGACTAGATAATTCATGCAATGGCAGGAGTGGCAGCAATGGAGGAGTGGCAGAAATGGAGACTCCTTTTATCTGCACTTGCAACTTTCCATTATTAAATCAAATTTGATATTTTAGTTTTTTTGAGATGTTCAAGTGGGGAAGATAGCATAGAAGCAGGAAGGTTTTTTAAATTTGTAGGTTAAGCAAGGAACTAACATACATATCTAGTATGGTTACAACTAATTGCCAAAATCATAGGGACAATGACACTTCCCCTGGCTCTTGTTCCCTGGTATGCCTTTGGAGTTATCAATAATCTTTTCAACACTGCAAAATAAGTCATTAGAAAAATACTTGAGGTATTGCATCTCCTTCGATTGCAGTGTTAGTTTTGCTCATAACTATCTCAAAAAATTTATGCTCATACCTCTGTTAAAGAAGCTGCACATAGCTTCTAATGAAAGTGAGATTCTCCAAATGAATTGGCGTGAGATTCTTGGAACCGCAATGTTGGGAGGGAATGGCTATGGTCTGCCCTGCAATACCGCCTTTGGAACCACAATGTCATAGGCTTGTTCCAAAAAAAAAGCAATAATAATTATACTTTCATTCATATAATAATTATACTTTCATGCAAGTATACCTTTACTAAATGCTTCAGAATTCAGTGAATGCTTCAGAATTCGATTTTGCAGGAAAAATTCTGGGGATTGGAGACGCAAAATACTCTGCATCGCTGGCTAGTTGAGCCATGAAATCCTCATCCTAGCCCTGCCCTGTATCTGACGACTTTTGTTGTTGTGCATAATCAGGGTCCTGGCCGTTATCTCTCAGCCATACATTTTCATCATCTTTTTCCATCAGTTTATTAGAAATGGCAGAGGAACTAGGCAAGGCAGTTTTAGAATTTGCATTGTCGGCCCTGGGTCCAGTACAGGGATAGGAATTGACCAGACCAGTACCAGAGCTTATCTTCCCTTGTTTCTTTATGTTTTTAACCGGACCAACCTGTACAAACATACAGTTATTATCAGAGAGCAGAGACTCAAACACAGAACTCAACAACTTGCCTCCATTCACTGATTAAACATGTATTTATACATGAAAAACAAAGTTTTGGAGTTTGATTGGGGTGGTGGCTTCTTCAAGAAGCTTGCCCATTTTATCAATAATTTCTAGAAACTTCATTAAAACATTTATTGAATTCTGGTTGTTGTAATAATGTGGGTAGTTGGAATTAGTTCCTTCCAACACTCCCCCTTAATTCCAACCATATAACAAACATACTCTTAATTGATATGCCTATTGGTCTAAGTCTCAGCTAGGCTTACAATATAATCTTGATTTTCTACAACACATAACTTTCTTCTACAAAACTCAAATTTTCCCTTTCCAAGAGGTTTAGTGAATATGTCAGCCACATTTTCATTTGTATTACAATATGATAAGTCAATTTGTTTTGATTGCAATTTTTCTCTTACAAAATGATGTTGTGTGTCAATTTGTTTTGTCCTTCCATGATATAAAGGATTGTTTGCCAATTTGATAGTGCTTTGATTGTCACATCTGATTATTGTAGGTGCTTGTTGTGTTTCTCCAACATCTTCAAGTATCCTCGTAAGCCATATTGCTTCACAGGTAGCACTGCATAATGCTTTATACTCAACTTCAGTGGATGACAATGAAACAGTTGGTTGTTTCTTACTGCTCCATGATATTGGTCCTGAACCAACATGTATCCAGTAGTAGATTTCCTATCATCTAGGTTTCTAGCCCAGTCAAAATCAGAATAACCTGCCAATTCAACATCAAATTCATCAGTATACATAATACCAAAATTAAGTGTTCCTTTCAAATATCGAAGGACCTCCTTTGCTACTTTCTAGTGGCTTTCACAATGCTTAGCCATGAACTGACTAAGTATGCTAACAGAGTATGCTATATCTGGCCTGGTAGTGGTGAGATAGTTCAGATTTCCCACCAGTTGACAGTACATAGTTCCATTCACCTCTTTGGTTCCATCATCACTACACAATTTGACATTCTGTTCTAAACAAGTAGATGTTGCATTACATTCAATCATATTGAATCTTTTAAGGATTTCCCTTGTATATTTTCTTCGTGTGATTAGTGTCTTACCAGATTCCCTCCAAACTTCAAGACCTAAACAATAATGAAATTCACCAAGATCCTTCATCTCAAATACATGTGACAACTGATTTTTAATTTCTTCAATCAACTTGCATGCATTTCCTATTATGATAAGATCATTAACATATACAAATATTAAAGCAACATTCTTCCCTTCATCTTCCTTGTTGTACAAGTTAGGATCATTTTTTATTCTCATAAAAGAAAGAATCAATTTTCACATACCATGATCTTGGTGCTTGTTTCAAGCCATATAAAGCTTTCTTTAACCTACAACCAGTGCTCCTATCCCTGTTTTACAAACCCTTCAGGCTGAACTAAATAAACTTCTTCTTTTAACTCACCATTCAAAAATGCAGATTTGACATCTAATTGATGCATTTTCCAACTATATTTTGTAGGTAATGCAGTCATGATTCTAATTGTGATCAACTTAGCTACAGGTGCAAAAGTATCTTCATAATCAATTCCCTCCTTTTGTGAATATCCTTTTGCAAGCAATCTAGCTTTATGTTTATCAATACGTCCATCAACATTAAATTTAGATTTATAAAGCCATTTGCATCCTATGGGAACTTTGTTTTTAGGCAATTCTGTTAATTCACATGTGTCATTCTTCATTATAGAGTTATATTCTTCATTCATTGATCTCTCCATTCTTCATATTCTTTAGCTTCCTCATAGCTTGAAGGTTCTACAACATTCATAACAAGAGACATTAATGCATAATATTTATACCTTACAGGTACCTGACTTTGATGTGACGACCTTCTTGGAGTTTTACTATTTTCATCTTTCTTTCGCTTTGCTGAGTTTGCTCTCCTCTCCTTGGAGTGTCAGGACTTCTTGGTGCTACTTGCTCTTGAACTTGTACCTGTTCCTGTGCTTGTTCCCGTTCCTGTTAAAAACTTGTATCTAATTTGACATAATCATCTATATCATGACATACACTAGTATTATTTATTTTATCACCTTCATTTGCATTCTCATGAAACACCACATCCATACTTGCAAGCAGTCTATGAGTACTGGGGTCAAACAACTTGTAGGCTTTCTGATTATCACAATAACCAATAAATATGCACTTAATTGACTTTGCATCAAGTTTTCTTCTTTCATCTTTTGGAATGTGAGTAAATGCCTTGCAACCAAAAACTTTTAAATGACTCACTTTTGGTTTCTACCCATAAAATGCTTCAAAAGGTGTTTTAAGCTCTAAACTTTTAGTTGGATTCCTATTTTTCAAATAAACAGCAGTAATAATGGCTTCAGCCCAAAAAACATTAGAGATATTTTTACCTTGAAGCATACTATGTGCATATTCAACTAGTGTTCTGTTTCAGCTCTCAGCAACTCCATTTTGCTGAGGTGTATGTGGCACTGTAAATTGTTGTATAATCCCATTGCTTTTACAATATTGATTAAATTCTCTTGATTTGAATTCTCCCCCCTGATCAAATCTCAAAATTTTGATGTAATTAATAGTTTGTTTTTCTACCATACTCTTAAAGTCTTTAAAATACTCAAAAGCATCACTCTTCTTTCTTATGAAATAAACCCATGTATACCTAGATCTATCATCCACAAAAATAAGAAAATACCATGCTCCACCAATAGATCTAGTTTGCATAGGTCCACATACATCAATATGAATTAATTCAAGTATTTCCCTTTGCCTTTGTTCTTTATGTATAGGAAATTCCTCCCTATGTTGCTTGTGAAGTACACAAGCTTCACATTCAACATGATCATTCTTCAAGACAGGAAGACCTTCAACCATTGTGTTCTTTTGACGTAGCATTAAATCTTTGTGATTTAGATGTCCATACCTTTGATGCCATAAATCTATTGTTGATGTTGTTGTAGATGTCAACGCTTGATGACGTTTCCTGGTCACATCCAACTTATACAAGCCTCGAACTCTGGTTTTTGTGGCAATAACCTTGTACTGATCTTGAATGTCTTTCACTACACACTGTGATTTAACAAATTCCACCTTCAAATCCTGGTTAGCAGTAGTTGAAACATAAATTAAATTCTTTCCGATACCAGGAACATACATCACATTATGGATCTGCCTCTATTGTCCATTAGGCAAATTCACACCTATTACTCCATAACCTTGAAATTTAAGTGATCTGTTATCTCCTAGACAAACATATGTTCCATCAATATTTTCATAATATTCATCAAACCACTCCTTATTATAAGACATATGGAGTGATGCACCAGAATCAATGAACCAAGCATTCATTTCATCATTTTCCACAGACAATGCAACATCAGAAACAAACAATTTAAGATTTTTAAATCCATCATTGATTGAGATATCTTTGTCCACAAAATTTCCATTATGCCTTCTGTTTCTTTGCCTAGACTCATTATATTTCCTTTTATAACAATCTTTAGAATGATGCCCATGTTTTCCACAATAATAACAACCATCATTTCTTTTATCAAGGATTGGAAATTTAGACTGTGTCATACCTTTTTGTTTTGCTTGAAACTTGCCTCCTTTGTTCTTGACCCATGGCTTGCCTATGTATGGATATTTGCCCTTGGCTACCAATACCAAATCTGAACTACTAGAGCCCAAATTAAAGCTCTTCATCCTCTCCTCCTCTTGTAGAATAATTCTTGTCAATTCATCAAATGTACAGGGTTTCTCTCTAGCTAAAAGACTTGAAACAAAAATTTGATAATCTTGCACTAAGCCATTTAATGTGATGGTGACTAAGTCAGTACTAGACACCTTTTCACCAATATCTCCTAACTTGTCATTTAAATCTTTGACACGAGATATGAAATTGCTCATATTTTCATTTGCTTCCACTTTTAGAGATAAAAGCTTAGTCTTCAAAAACAAGATCCGATTTGTATTTGTTGTTTCATATAAACCCTTCAACGTATCCCATGTTTCTTTTGATGTCTTGCAATCTTTAATGTGAGGAATAATGTTTTCCTTTACAGACATACACAGCAACACCTTTTCTTTCATCTCCCTTCTCTCCCAATCTGGAATAGAACCTGCAACAGTGGGTTTGGGCTCATCTCCACTCACAATGGACCACAAATTATAAGCTTATAAAATAGTCAGTAACTTGAATTTCCAATTCACATAATTTCCTCCATCAAGTTTGGTGCATTCATTCAAATAAGTATCAGGCAACAAATTTTCCATGATGAAAAAAAACTTTCTCCAATCACCAAAATGCCACCAAATCTAAATCCAAATGCACCAAATTTCACTAAATCTCAAAAAACTTTCACCACACATGCACCATAAAAATCTTTACTAACTCCTTTTCACTATTAAAAATTTCCAATTTATTTATTTATTTATTCATTTTTAAACTTTGGAATTGAGGGTTTTTTTTTCGAACCTTTTAGATTACTGCTCAAATGGACTTTGAAGAGATAACTTAAAAACAAAAAATACTCACCCCACTGGCTTATTTTGGGCTACAACAGCTCCATCTTGGAAATCAAAAAATCTTCAACTCGATTTCCTTGGCAACACATGGCTCAAGAACCAGCAGACTGCACAATCACAGTGGCTCCACTTGCAGAAAAAATTCTCACCAGAAACGACATGACACATAGTCTTCTATGCACCATTGTTGTCTCCCTAAATGTCCCCCACTTCAGTAGACGTCTCCACGCAAACCGCTCCCTTTTTTGTTTCAAAAGTCTCGGTTTCGGCAGGGACATGAACTGCAACTATGAATTCATGCTTCTTTGCCCCTTCGTCTAGCACTTTTGCACAACTAGAATCTTAAATATTCCTTCAACACAAACTTCAAACCTCCTTCACGTCTTGTTCTCATACACAAGCTCTCACACTTGGAGCTGCGACAATTTCTCACACTGGCTTCACATCCTCTCTACAACACATCAATCTTTATGAGACTTCTCTGCAACACAAGGTCTCTCGAACCTCACCCAACGATATTTCACTCACTCTGATCGCTCACCTCAAAATCATAGTGATATCTCCACACATGGAGCGTGGGAATATTACTCCTATCCACAACACACACCACCGAGCCTCACACAGAGCTCTAATACCATATCAGAGAGCAGAGACTCAAAATCAGAACTCAACAACTTGCCTTCATTCGCTAATTAAACAGGTATTTATGCATGATAGAGAAAGTTCTGGAGTTTGATTGGGGCGGTGGCTTCTTCAGGAAGCTTTCCAATTTTGTCAACGATTTCTAGAAACTTCATAAAATCATCTGTTGAATTCTGGCTACTGTAATAATGTGGGTAGTTGGAATTAGTTCCTTCCAACAGTTATAACCCATAGGCTTTGAATTTACTTCTGAATATTCAGGAAACTTTACTCAACAAACCTATACTTCGAGGGGTTGGCACTTAAAGAACTACTTCTTATTTAGTTTTAATATTTTTCTGGAACTGGGTCAATCGCTTCTTATGCTTCTGCAACTTAATATCATAATTGGTGGATGATCTTAAAATAATTTGAAACTATCCTTGTAGAACATGCATGATAGATGTTATAGTAGGCTAGACAAGTGGTCACGGGATGGGCCAAAAATTTATTTAATGTTTACATAAATTAAATAATATAAAGTTGTTTGATTAATTGTTTTTTAACACTGAACATGGAGCACCACGCATATATTACATGTGGATTGAGCATGGCACATGCATTGAAAGTGTTAATTTAAAGGAAACGTGTATTATTGGCTGATGTTTTGTTTAAAAATGCATGCACTACCACCAAGCATTATGTAATCATTGTAGCTACTCGAAATGATTTTGATTGAACACAGCAGGTTCCAATATCCTAACCTATGGCTAATGAAAATAGAAGGAAATTATTGGGTTGCTTTGGCTGAAAACAAGCAGAATTGCAGAAATATCAGCACTAAATTCTTTAGCTCTGCTTCTCAAATGAAAATTGTAATAATTTAAAAGATCTAACCCTGATATTTAAAATAAAAGTACATCCCATGCTCTCAGACATCACATAGCTCCTACCATGATTACATTTTAAAATGGCAGGAAGGTATTGTTCTCAAAATTTTATGCTTGAGGATATATCATTAACATCGCAGTAGAAAGTTACACTAAACTATGAAGCAAGTGAAAATAACATGAAATAAGTAGACAACACATTACCAGAAGCCAACCATCTTCTTCATCACAAGAGATAAAAAGATATTTCAGATTTCCAAGTAACATGTCCAAAAGATTTACTTCAAGTACAAGTCTTCGTGTTAGAGTTGACACTGTGAAAATTTGCACAGAAAAGTTGCTTAATATGGGATAATCATTAGACCTTCTATTGGCATTATCCTGGTCAGAACCCTCTCGTGTGACTGCAGACATAAGAATCGGATAATGCCTAATAAAATCATTTGCAAATTCATACTTAAAATTTGGATCTCCCAATAACTTGAAAAGCAACTCATGGAGCTCTGAAACTACTTTCTTATGTAGAAAATTTTTAGTCCTTAGAAGAGTATCCAGTACACCATACTCGGAAGAACACATCAATGTTGCAATAAAATTCAGTAAACTCTCACTGCATTCACAAAATCTAAGCAACATTTCCATTATTATAGAAGTTGTCTTGTAAGCAACCTTTCCCTCTTCTTTTTGTTCATTCCATTTATTTCGCTTACCTTCGACCATTTTTTCTGTAGCTAGTAGATGCTCTTTCCATTCAGTTAAAAGGGCCCCCAATACAGGCTCTGCAAACTTTGCATATTTTGGTGGTAGGGGTTGCACCTGCCCTGGACCTCTATGTCTAGAGCAAAAACCTTTTGATTTCCATGTTTCATCTCCACAATCACAACAACCACCACCTGTGTGAATCATGGAGTAATCATGATTGACATGGTTGCTAGCGCTAAAACAAGGAACACAAATAGCATAGGTAGGATCTTGCTCACATGTCCGACACCTATATGCAATGTCATTGTTTCCCCAAACTTCCCCACAGACACCTTGAGTACCAGCTGCCTACTTCCTGGGTCCATCAAGAACTACCTGAGGCTCCTCAAACATTAACAATTATACCCATTTAATGCTTCCACGAAATTGAATTTTAATTCTAGATGAAGATGTTACTCCATGTACTTCGTCAACACCAGGTAAAAGGGCAGATACAAATGATTGTAGCTTTGACCTATTATGTTTAATATAGGTCACCAATCCTAGCTACAATTGCTCCAATTTCTCCTTAGGTACACCACACTTCATAAGCCTGCCAAAATACATTAATACAGAAAATATACGGTAATAGATTTTGTCAAAGCAATGAGCAATAGGAAACCCATGATATCGTCACGCAATATCACATTCTTCGACTTAATATTCGTTAATAATTTATACAAACTTGTTGCATGCCAGATGGATGAGAATATATTACTATAGTATCCAATGTGTTTTGAAGGTGTTTATGGTCTGAGAGGCGAGGAGGTAAAGCTCTAATTAGCTGACTGCGAGTAGCATCCCCAATCGATAACTTGCGAATCAGTTCCTTCTTTAATTTTTCTCTTGGAGACAATCCACAAAATCCACGCTCTGCCACTATGCGAATAATCAGCGCTAGCATTTCCTATGCCAATGTTGGCTCATATCTGCAGACAAATATGGCTCATATCTGCAGACAAATATTGAACATTAATTTCTGCACAAACTCTCAGACCAACTACATGAATAAAATGTTCTCAATATTGCAATATTAAGAAACCTTTTGAGGTATGACTGTAGGAAAACTAATAAGAATAAAACAGGCATTAGGAAAGTATGTCTATCCTGCTATCGTTCAATTGCTAGAAAATTTTATGTTTTGTTCTGCAAATTTTCTCTTGAAGGTCCAGTGGGATTTTTTATGTTAAAATCGATCAATAGTATTCTGAGGCGATCCCGAAAAATTCATGATGGCTCCATTGTTAAACAAATTCATGGTGGCTCTATTGTTCTTCCCTGTGAGCATAATGATTCGAATGCCCCCCTCCTTCCTCAACTTGCTCGGCTTCCTAATTCTGATTGTTACATCAATGCATGTAATACATGCAGGTGGGTCCATGGCAGCTGGGTGCACGTGGGTCCATGATATCTGCATGTCCGAATGGTTGCCACCGGTGCCAAGTGATTTTTTATGTTAGAATCCCGAAAGAGCTTTCTGAAATATTTGAATTTCCATATTGGGAAACCCAAAAGGTCCCATGCAAAAAAGAATCCTGAATCTTAAAAAATTCTCATCATTAGAAGAGATGGGCGCAGACACAACACAAGTCAGAATTTTGGCCAGATTTCTCCTTCTCTATCAAATAAGCTTGGATCATTTGCAGACTGGTATCTAACTTACAATAGATTTTCTAAAGGCTAAGTTCTGAGTTTTGAATAAGTTCAATTCATTATAATTTTGATTCAGAATTTAGTCGTTTTTTAGAGAGTAAATACTTCAATGTATAACATGTTAGGATTCTTTTGTGTGTTTTTGCTTATTTAGAATATGTTGCAAGTTCTCTTAGATTTTGGATTTCAACTGGCAAAACTCAGGGCTCAAATGCTTATGCGCAACTGCGTTCTCATTGTGGTTTGGTATCTTTTCACCAAGTTGCTTACAAATTTTCTATAGGTGTGGTTTATCCATTTATGATCTCGTGCATGGCGGTCCTAGGGATTTGGAGCTACTCTCTAAACCACCCGTCCCAATTCTTTCCCAAATGTTACTTTAAATTAACAATGCAGAGTCCAAGAATTGCTGCCAAAGTCATTGTGTAAACAACGGAAAACAAGCGGCCCCGGGTTCTCAAACCTGGCAGGGACTACCACTAGTGGCTCTCTTGTTTTAGATATGATACTTATTTCTCTCTTTCCATTTGTATAAAACATTGCATCACCATATAAGTGACAAATTATCTATGATAAATAACGAGAAAATAATTATAATAAGAATAACACATAATATGGAGTAGATTTTATCCTCGAAAACTAAATGGGAAAAACAAACTAATAAATCTATTATTTTCATATAGATTAAAAGTATTCATGCCTTGAATTAGAAGCAAAAAAGCATGCCAACATCCAATCTTACCTAAGTGAGCCTTTTGCTCGACACAACAACATTACAATGAAGAATATGTTGGAAGTAATGCTTCTATGTCATGGATAGTTGTCATTTTGAGTTACAAGAAGTCAATCTAGAAGTTGATGATTCCTATGCTATGAGTTGGAGTCATAATCTAGATGTGTTGAAGTAAGTGTGTTATGTCCTATATATGTAATGTCTGTGAGATCAATAAAATCATGGTGTGATTTGTGTTGTGAAAATAATCTCGCACTCTTTTTCATATTTCTATCATGGTGTTAGAGTTGGTTTAGTCTTGACTCCCTCAAGGGAGGGCTAGGAAACTGTGAGAAATCCTGGAATTTTATTCCTTTAAATAAGTAGCATAGGAGATTGTATTGTGTAAGTAAATTATACTATTTTTTGTTTGTAGATCTATTCATTGTATGTTTGAATAAGATTGTAAGTGTTGGGTTTTATAGATCTGTATGTTGAATGTTGGTTGAAGTATTGAGTTGATCTGTTGTGAGTCTTTGTAAGAAGAGCCTTTTTCTCTTTCTGTAAATAAGTTATCCAAATTTGCGCAAATCTCATTCGTTCAAATGATCAACATAGCAAAAAATTTGAGGCTTGAAATTGGGATATGAACTTCAATTGTTGCAAAGATAGATCCTCCTTCTAGAAAGCATCATACATTAAATCTGAACACTCATGCCAGTGATGATGAGGTCATTGTCAAGACTCCATAAGGTTGAATATATGATGGAGAATCCCCAAGAAGCACAATGGGGGAATGAATTTTCCTTTTGGATGCTCCCCTTCCGGTTATAGAACGAGTAGTAGGAGGATGACTTCCTCAAGTATTACCATGTGTCAGCAACCAAATTAAAGAGGAAGAAGGCATCTTACCATCCTCGATTCAACATATTTCTTAAAGCCTTATTTTTGCACATTTTTGGAGTTTATACTTTAAGGAAGGCACTATAATGGGGCCTGCGTGTGCATTTTCAGGGCTATGTTGGCAAAAAAAATCTTATAGAAATGGCTACAGAGGATATGTTTCCCAAACCTCATCAACTCTATATGGATTGTTCTCACACCCTTAGTCGAATAAAGGAAGAGGCCTTGCTCATTTGATGCTAGACTATGATCTGAGAGATCTTCGTGATGATTGGAAATGAAAAGAGGTTTTACTTGTTGCCTGGAAAATTGTAATGGTTCAATTTTAGTATGTTATATTTATTAATTTAAAAAATTAATTTGGGTAGAATTTTTTATGTTACAGTTTTATTATGTTGTAGTGTGTTATTGTGCAAGTGTAGTGTTGAAAATAAAATGATGCAGAACCACAAAGAGTAGGCCAATATTCAACTAATTAATGTGACCTACCATGCTCCAGGACAATTAGTCAAAAATATTTCTCAATAAGGTCAAGCTGGTATGACCCACCATGCTCCAGGAGCATTAGTACGGGTTATTTTACACAGTCAATTTGTATAATTTTCTACTGAAGACATTTTGTCCCCGGAATGTTATCTTAGATAACTGATGAAGGTTGTGAAGGGTCGTGGATTCAATAGATGGTAACACTTCCATAGGACAGTTCAGTATCAAGACAACCCATTGCGCTCCGAGAGGTTGAGAAGTGTCAATTCTGCAAAGCACATCGATGATGGTTTGAAGTGGTTATGTTTTAAATGGAAGCTAGGTGACAACTCAAAGATGTGGTGGTGAAAGAGAAGTGCTTGCGAAATTCCAGAGTGGTTGTGGGTGTTGATGAAGACAAGTCAGACAAATTATCCTTGTTGTTGTAATATGTGTTTTCCATGTAAGCATTAAGGGAAGGTGTTGGAAGTAATGTTTCCATGTCATGTATAGTTGTCATTATGAGTTACAGGAGTCAATCTAGAAGTTGTTGATTCGTATGCTATGAGTTGGAGTCATAATATAGATGTGTTAAAGTAAGTGTGTTATGTCCGATATATGCAATGTCTATGAGACCAATATAAGTATTGTGTGATTTGTGTTGTGAAAACAATCTCTCGCTCTCTTTCATATTTCTTTCAGAATCTCCAAGCCTTTTAAAGGCTTCATCATAGGTAATCCATGAGTTCTAATACCATGGACGACAAAAATCATATGCCTAATACCAAGACTATGGAGCTAACAACTTGACTCTTTCACTGAGCCAAGTTTAACCTAGAATTCTCCCCTTTAAAATTCACAAGGGAAATATACATGTTCTCGTGTGCTATCACCTATATCCACTCCAAGTATTTATTGGTAAGGGTATGTATTCCTAACCAAATCTTACAAATGTACATATTAGATCTCCAACATCAACTATTTCTTCTATAATTGTATATCACCATGTTGAACCTCTATTTCCTCCTTGAAATTCTTCACATATGTTGTTGAAATCCCATTTGAGCTTCTCAATGTAAGATTTAGCCTCAACATATAATGTTTCAACATTTTCAAACATGACCTCGTTCTCTAGGCCATGATCCCTTCGCCATGATACCACTTTTAGAAAAAAGGAAATGTGAGAGAAAATAATTATATCAACAATAACACATAAAACATAGATATTTCAACCTAAAAAAACACAAAGAAGGAAAAACTATCTAATAAATCTAGTATTAATGTAGCCATATAAAATAAATGTTTGGTCAATGGAAATATGCATCAATCTATATTGAACATCAAAGCACTTACTTCATGATACAAGTGATGTTCCTAAAATAAAATAAAATAAATCATAAAAGTTAACTAAATTATAACATTATATTTTATTATTATTAATTATAAAATAATCAATAAATAAGTTAAACATATATACATTAAAAAATATGACACAAGATTCTTAACCATGGATATTTACCCCCACTTTATCATGGAGGTTCTTAATCTGTAAATCATGGACCAATAGCATGGGTTATCAATATCACATGCTCAAAAAACCATAACCCACTTCATATGATACTTATTCATATTACCTTTTTTTAAATTAATCACTTTAACTCAAAGGAAAAAAATGCATAACTACTTTAGAGATGAATCTCCAAACCTTTGATTTCTTTATGCTATTAAGAATATTCTAGAATATTCCATGCAAGCTAAATTCATATTATCCATCTAACAATTATTGATAATTAAATTAAAATTATGGAAACGATATTTTAGAATATTCTATGGAAGTTAATTAAATTAAAATCATGGAAGCCATATTCTAGAATATTCTATAGAAAATAATTTTTTATAATTCATCTAATAACTATTGATAACTAAATTAAAAATTTGGAAGCCTTATTCTATGTCTATAGACATAATTATCATATGGTTTAAATGCAATCATGTCTTCGTTAGAAGCAAATAAACTAGCCAATATTTTGGCTTTTCCATGTGGATCATATGCTCAACTCAAACTCATAACAATGAAGAATCCCCAAGTCTTAAATTCATCGCATGTAATCCATGAGCTCTAATATCTTATGCCACAAAAATCTCCTTTCTTCATTATTTATCTAAAAACATTAACTTTTTCACTGAGTTAAATTTACCCTAACATCATAAAAAAAGAATTTACTCAATACTAGTATAAGAGTAAAGGAAATAGTGTAAGGCATATGCCAAATGCACTATAAGACAATGAGGATAATGTGAAGAGAATAGTGAGGCATTCCCCTTCTTACGAATTTGATAAGTGGTTATAGAAAAGTCACATGGTACGAATTTGATAAGTGGTTATAGAAAAGTCACATGGTAAATTTGTAATTAAATTAGGTAAAAGTCATACATTTAAACAATGAGGATAATGTGAAGAGAATAGTGAGATATTTCACTTGGATAATGTGAAGAGAATAGTGAGACATTCCACTTCTTACGAATTTGATAAGTGGTTATAGAAAAATCGCATGGTAAATTTGTAATTAAATTAGGTAAAAGTCATATATTTAAGAGAGTTATTATTCAAAACTCCATTTATATATTTAAAGAGAGGAACAATATGCCAACAACTTTAGTTGCTTCTCATAAAATAAACTCATAAAATAAAAACGATTTTGATAAGTGGTTATAGAAAAGTCGCATGGTAAATTTGTAATTAAATTAGATAAAAGTCATATATTTAAGAGAGTTATTATTCAAAACTCCATTTATATATTTAAAGAAGAGAGTAATAATATGCCAACAACTTTAATTGCTTCTCATAAAATAAAATCATAAAATAAGAATGGAAAATTAATTGAAAAACATTTAATCATACGGACACCTATCTGATAATTAAGATTACCTTCTACGTAATCTTTAGTATAGGACCAAAAATTCATACATAAGAACTGCTTTGGTGAAAAAGAATTCATATAAAGTAATTTTATAAAACAAAAAATTACACGATAATGTTAATGTTAATATAAAACTAAATTTGTTTTGGGTTTGTTTTATGTTTTTCATTATACTTAAGTGAATATTTTCTCTTAATTTTATAAACACTAAAATGCTACTATTAAACCTCAATCAAAAAATGGGGTATTAATAATAAGGATATAATATTAGTTATGGAAAAACCAAGCTTACCAAGCTTATTGTATTTACTAAGTGTTTACACGTTTTTAGAAATGGAATCTATTTATATTTTTAAAGATATATTTTAAAATAATGAATAATCACATTATCACTTAAAATTTCATCATTTCAATTTGAAAAAACCAAAAATATTAATTAATTTATGTTTTTTTAATCAAAAAGACTCTTATGGATGGGATGATAAGATTATAAAAGTGGGGGAAGGTGTTGGCTTCTATCACCTTACTAAGGTAATTGTGCAAGGACATGGTAGTACACTTTAATAACCATATTTTATTAATTCCTTTCTCAAGAAGGCCTTATGTGAGTACATTGTTGGCCACTTGAACCACTATGAATTGTGCCACTAGCATTGATTACTAAATGTCTCGCCAGACCTACCATGAATTGGCTTCTGTGAGATATAATTGCATACTCCTATCGTTCATTACCTCCTTCACCGTGTTATTACTCCCTCTCAAATGGTATGAGTTTTGGATTGCTTTATATGTCATCCTTTTTGAGTGCTTGTGTAATTTTCTGTATTGGCACTAGCCGACCCACTTCTCTAAGCCTCAGTTAGGCCCCATATTTTCATTTTGAAAATTTTCTTTCCATTCCATAATTGGAATTTCACTTTCCATGGTTGAAGACTTAGAGGCATTGTGCATTTGGTTCCTTGGTATATTGAACTCGTGTTGTTGTTTCCCTCTCAAATTCAAATTGTATTGCATGTAGTGGCTTTTGAAGCAGTTTTTCAGATTAGGGTTAAGGAAAATTATTCTAGGTGTCACATATCTTTCATGAGCATCAAAAATATTTCTAAATTGCACTCCTTACATAGTCTTGTTTCTTTTGTCACATCTAATCTATTTTTGGACCTTTTTTTCGCTTCCCTTTTGGATGATTTCTCCTCTACAACCATCATTCAAGTAAGGTCTTGAATGTCTTCCCTAGCTCACCTTTGATAACCTCGTGCATACTCTAGTTCACCCCTCTGGTTGACTTCAAACTTTCCCCTAATTCTATAGCTCTCACTCTCTATGGCTTGTTTTTAGTTCTTGCATCCTTGCCTTTGTGCCTTTGTTTGGCTTCCTGCACAATAAATATATAATTCCATGGCATAAAAGTGAAAACCAACAATTTGCACAATAGATGTATAACTATATTACATAAAAGTGAAAACATTATCATAAATTTAAATTATTATTGAAAACTCTATTCATTGACCCAGATAAGATTATAAAAGTATACCAATATTTTTAATTATTAATCATAAAATAAAATTATTAATTAAAAAAAACTAATCCACAAATTGGAGGGAGATATATGACTACAACCAAAGCTTCCCTTAAGTAATCTTATCTCTAGGAAAAATAATTTTATATAATAATAAATGTTTTGGTGAAAAGAATTCGCACGCTATAATTTTATAAAACAAAGTATTTAAATAATAATTTTAATTTAAAATTAAATCTACTTTTGGTTTATATTATATTCACATCAAAAGTGTTTCTATTAAGTTTGGTTAGGGAGATCCAACCAATCAAAGAAGTTCATTTTCGTCTTTTTTCGTCCAAATTTTTTTTACCACGTTGCAAATGACAATGTTTAGATTTTTATTTTTGACATGGATCTAGGTGATATTGTTAGCTACTTGGTAAAAAATTTGAATGCCTAATAATGATATCTTTTAAAAGTCGGTCGATTCCCGAACTTCATCTTGCTCTCCCAAAACTTAAGAATCAAGATCTCTAGTCTTTAACCCCATTGGATATACCATGTATTAGTGAAGAAAAGGGAGAAAACTAATCTCTTCAACATGTATTCTTTGATGTCTCACTAACCTTGGACCTAGGGACTTTTCTTCAATTCACTCTTTCAGTAGAAGAGCGTCAATGGCTCTTTCACTTTTGTATGACCTTTGCAAGTCGGGGACTAAAAATTCCTCCTCTCTTTCTCCCACTCACATTTTGGGTACTCAAATTTCTAGCGCCTTGTTGCTCAAAAGCCTCAACAATGCCCATGGAATCCACAAACTTTGATGGAATCTGCTTCCATCAGAGTAAGTGTTCTACAACACCCTTTATGTACTATTCCGTGTTATCTTATGTAATATTCAAGATTTTATTTTATAAAATAACAACATTTCAAACCTAATTCTCCAATGGAAAAATATAAATATGCATTTAACATGAAAAACACATCTGAAAAATCACCATACCAAAGATCTAAGAGGAGAACTATTCAAGAAGTGGAGAAAATAAGTTGGGATATGCTAGAATATAATTTTCTTCAATCAATGCTCAACTGAACTAAACTAAAACGAGACCTATATTAGATTCCCTAAAGAGGAATTGACGCATAGTCTGACCAATGCTAGTAACTGTAGTATTATACGATAGGTTACTCTCTCATTATATTTGCATGGTCTTAAGGGCTTTAAATAAGATTTGGTGGGCTTGGAAAGGAGTGATTTTCTTTTAAGTTTCTTTTCTTGTTTTTCTTTTTATTGACATTAAGAATATTTTGTTTAAATTTTTTTAGATAATCACTTATTAAGTAGTTCTTGAAAGTTCTTGGCCAATTTAGTAAGGCTTCGAGTGCACCAATGTAAATTGGGGCAACAGTGGTGAATCGTGACGAGTTTTCTCACTTCACTATTTGTATCGTTGCAAAACTACCCCTTAAAATACTACATGCTCTAATGACTAACATTAATATAGTGCATTAAAAGTTGGAAATCAAAGTCTCTGTTAGTTTCAACATGTCAAATGATTTCCTTTTTGTTACTTGAGGAATATATGGCTTCTCTCCATTTGGATTTGATGATCACGATTGGGCCTATCAATCATTGGACATGAATGCATTTAGAATTGTATTTGTTGTGACCATATTTGTATTTCTTCCCCCTTTCTTTTCATTATATTTCACTAGCTACAACTTTATTGAGATTCTCACTATATTGATGCAAAAAGAATGATGGTCCTATCATAGCATCTTAATAGTGCCGAGCCTCCACATTTTGACATGATATCCTCAACCCATATTGGATTAGATGATAAGACCTGTATGTTGGGGTGTAATGTCCCCTATGAATTAATTTTCTATGGAAGGAAGAAGTGGCCTATCCAACCATGTAAGCTATAGTTTTGATAAATGGGGAGAGTACCCAATTTTCCCAATGTTGTGAAGATATTATAAAAATGTTGTTGGCTATGGAAAAAAAACCCAAAATTGGGGGTGCCATTCAGAAACCCTTACATTGGGAAACCATGGAATATATAAATACAATATAATTAGAATCATTTGTACATTATTGGAATTGGATTGGTTGGTCCTTGATTTTCTTTAAGCCTGAGGTTGTGAGGGTTTGGAAATATATTCACAATACCTGAAACAATTGTGTTGTGGATATGGCAGGAGGGAAAATAGAGATCAAAAGGAGAGAAAACCCAATGATTAGGAAAGCCAACCTTTCCAAGCTAAGAGAAAATATTCTTAAGAAGGAAAAATAATTGTCAATCCTTTGTGATGTAGATGTAGTCATGCTCATCTTTTCAATCTCAGGAAAGTTCTTCGATTACGCTAGTTCAAGATATTGCAAAGAAATTGTAACAACCTTGGTGAAAATTCCATGTAACAAAAGTTAATAAAGCAAAAATAATAACCATGGTTGATGGGAAACTTATTCCAAGATGAATGTTTGGAAAAATCATAGTGATGGGGATCACTAATGATTTCTGAATGGCTAAGGAAATTGGAAAAGGCAATGACAAAGGATTTGGAAAGGAAAAATGGAATTTTTGGCACATTTTTTAATGAAAATAATGGAAATTAGGAGAAAAGGGAGGTGAAAGGTCACAGGTTGCATTTGAGGAGAAAATTGAAGGAAAATAATGGAAAATGAAGAAAATAGAGGCCTAATTGATAAAAATTCTTTTGAGGATCAATTTGTAACGTTTTCTCGCTTCAGTTTTCGAGCTCCCTCATTATTCTCTCTCTAACACACTTTTTGATGCTTAGATTTTTATTCGAGCACTCTTGGAGGGTGTGACATACATGGAGTTTTGGAGCAAGAAGGCAAAGGAAGAGTAGAAAAGTGCAAGAGTCTGGATCAATAGACACAATCGGTTTTGCTTTCAGGTACCGAGTTATATGTATGTTTTCCTCACTAGTTTTGGCATGCATGGCATATGCATGCAGTTTTTTGGTCATGATTATTCACTGGTATGGAGGATTTCCTAGATTTACAGTGTATTTCCCTAACCTTTCCATTTCATGGATAACCATGGTGTTGTGGGTTCATTTATTTATTTTTTTGGTTGGTTGTCATGTTTCCTTAGCTTGGGTTGAGTTACTAGTTCCTAGAGCCTTGGTTGGACAAATGCTCTGAAGCCCTATAATAGCTTGGGTGAATTACTAGTCCTGGAGCCTTGGTTGGAAAAACACTTTGTATCCCTTGGTGGGTTTATTTACTAGTCCCAGAGCCTTGGTTGGATGAACGCTCTGAAGCTCAGTATAAGTTGTGGGTTGAGTTACTAGTCCTCTATCCTTGGTTGGAAAAAAAGATTTGGAGCCCTAGAAGGCTTAGATAGAGACCAATCTCGTGATGGTATTGTGATGTCCCATCGCGAGGTGGAATCATTGTTTGATGGCTTGAGGTGGTTGGCCTTTGGAAGCCTTGGATAGTTTCAATTGTTGTGTTTATGGGACCCAAACATTCATGCTTGGAATATGGCACGTGTGTGATTGGTTGAAAGAAATATTTGGTTCAACCATGTCTTCAGTTGGGTGGTACATGGAAGTCCCGAACCTGGTCAAATTTGCAAATGTTTAATAAAATCTAAGTGCTCTTTCTTTTGTACTTATTTATATGTGGATTTAATGGATGTTATCTCAGTGTTGTTTTCATGTTTTTATGATGGTTATAAGCATGGTTAATTTTTTGGTTCATGTCATGGATATTTAATGTATTTACTTGTAGTTGTTAAAATGATGGATGCAAGACCTAATTGATGTCATAACAGTACAAGGGAGAAGGTGGTAATCCTTCTTGTCATGTCTCATAAGAGTTATCAGTCATTCATGCTCTTTCTTGTATCCTAGAACTGTAGATTGCATTCATGGCAAGTGTTTGACAGAATGTCAGTCCTAGTTGGGGATGCAAAGGCCTAGTCCTAGAGTTAGCTTCTTGTTTATTATTATTTTCATCAACTATTTAATGTATTCTAGAAGTTACGAAAAGTTATGGTCCTGAAAAGTGCCTTAAATCTCGTGAACGGTAGCACAGGTCTACTAGAAATAGTCCTTGGACAGAGACATGTGGACTTGTGGGAGCATCCATAGCTCTGTAGACGTTGGCATGCCCAAAACATGGGAGCGTACAGATGTTTAATAGATTAAAAACTCAGTCGAACCTAGGGCATGATACTTGAGTGGTTGGGATGGCTCATAGGAGTGTTGTTGTGAATGTGGAAGGTATGTTTGTGGTGTTTCCATTGATTCCATTTCCTTAAGGTCACATAGGAGGTTGAATCATATCATTGTAACTTCTTGTCACATGTTTACCTTGGTTGGCCAATTACTTTGTTATGTAACCAACTCAGAAAATAGAAGAAACCTCCTTTACATTGCACAAATGAATAATTCTTGGATGATACAAATGACAAAACCTCCTTTCTATATATAAGAGTCTAAGGGTCACAATATAATCAAAGTCAAAATAAAAATAATAATATAAGGGCACAACAATAACAATAAGGATTGCAATGACAATAGAAATGGGGGAATCGCTAGTATTATAGGGACCTAACATGTCCCTCTCCTTCAAAAATTTCTTTTCCTTAATGCTTAAGTAGTTTTGGATGCTTCTATATAAAATTATCACCCTCCCATGCAGAATCTTCAGCAAGTAAGTTCTTCCACTTGATGAGATAATCTGATATTGATTGATTTCGTAGTTGTCGAGCTCTTCTTTCTGTGACTACTTCAGGTTCCAATATCATTTTTCCTTCCTTGTCAAGTTCTAGCAATATTATTTGAACTAGGAGTCTCTCACCTATAACCTTCTTTAAGCATGAGACATGGAAAATTGGGTTCACTAGGGAAGCTGCAGGAAGCTCCAATTTGCATGCAATAGTACCAATCTTTTGCAACACCTTGTATGGACCATAATACTTTGGTGATAATTTATTATCCTTCTTAGTTTGCTTTAGGGACAATTTTTTGTAAGGTTGTAGACGTAGGAATACCTGGTCACCTACATTAAAAAAAATCCCTGTGATGTTGATCAGCCTATTGTTTCATTCCATTGTGTGCCAAAGTGAGGTTATCCTTTAAGAGTTGGAGAACTTGTTGTTGATGCTCGATGAGATCTTCCACTACTTAAACCTTGGAATTTCTCTTAAATATGATGTGATGGATGGTGGATGATATCCATAAATTTCCATAAATGATGTCATTTTTTCTGTAGTGTGGAATGAAGTGTTATACCACCATTTAGCTAGAGGAAATTGTTTGACCCACTATGTCTGTTTATCAGATACAAAGCAATGAAGATATCATTCCAAACATTTGTTTACTATCTAAACTTTTCCATTAGATTGAGGATGATAAGATGAGCTATTAGCTAACTGAGTACCAAGACATGAAAATAATTATGTCCAAACATTTCCAGTGAAAATGGAATCTCCGTCACTTACAATAATCCTTGGGTTTCCATGTAGCTTTTGCATTGATACCATAAAAGTTGTAGAAACTATATTGGATTTAAATGGATGCGGTAATGCACAAAAGTGTGCATACTTGGTAACTCTATCAACTACCACCATGATGACACTCTTTCCTTCGGACTTGGGTAATCCTATGATAAAATCCATTTAAACCTCCTCCCAACCCTGGCTTGGAATGGATAAAGGCTGTAATAGAACCGGGGTCTTAATTATTTCCACTTTATTTTGTTCACAAACCAAACATTCTCCCACAAACTTTTGAATATTTGATTTAAGGTCATCCCAAAAAAATTCCTTCTTAACCCTATGGTATGTTTTTAGAAATCCTGAGTGCCCTCCTAATGGATAGGTGTGCAATTCCATAAGAATATTTTGTTTTATTTGGGAATTATTACATAGGTATAAGTGATATTTGTACCATAACAAATCATTTTTCCAGCTAATGTATCAGATATACTGGGATCTTATTGTAACTTTTGAATGAGTGCCCACACTTCTTCATCATTCTTCCATTCATTTGTTGCTTTATTTATCCAATATGGTTGGATAATAGAAATGACTCAAAGCAATGCTTCCACATCCTCATCCTTTATTGAGAGTGCATCTGCCACAACATGTTGCTTCCCTTTTTTCTAGATGATGTCAAAATCATAACCTAACATGTTTGTGACCCATTTTTGCTTCTCTTCTAAACATAATCTTTGTTTTGAAAAGTATTTAAGGCTATCATGACTCATTCTTACCTTGAAGTGTCTTCCCATTAGGTAGGGTTGCCATTTCTTAAGTGCATGTAGTATTGCCAACATTTCCTTCTCATAAATAGCTTTGTGTAAATACTTTCCTTTGATTGGATGGCTTTCGAAAGCAATGGGTCTTTCTTCTTGCACTAAAAAAACGCCAATTCCATTTCTTGAGGCATCAAATTCCATAACATAGGTTTTTGTGAAGTCCGGTGTGCCTAAGACCTGCGCTCGGCACATTGCCTCTTTGAGTTTTTCAAAGGCCTTCGTTGCTTCTGGAGTGCATGAAAATGAATATTTCTTCAATAATGTTGTTAGAGGTGTTGCTATTCGCCCATAGTTCTTAACAAACTTGCGATAATACCCTGTCAACCCAAGAAATCCTCACATATACTTTATGGATGTAGGGATTTTCCATTCCTTAATTGATTTAATTTTGCTAGGGTCTACCTTCACACCTTCATGAGATACAATATGACCCAGATATTCCACCTCTTGTACTCGAAAGAAATATTTGGAGTTTTTTCCATATAATTGTTTCTCGTCCAATAATTTGAGCACCATGTCAACATGTTGAACATGATCATTCCAAGACTTGTTGTATATTAGTATATCATCAAAAAATACTAACACAAATTTTCTAAGGAAGTGTTTGAAAATGGAATTCATCAAACCTTGAAATGTAGAATGTTCATTGGTAAGGCCAAAAGGCATGACCAAAAATTCATAATGATCCTCTTCATTTCTAAATGTTGTTTTTGGGATGTACTTAGTCTTCATTCTAATTTGATGATATCCTGAATGAATATCCAACTTGGAAAAGTAAATTGATCCATGCAATTCATCGAATAATTCATCAATGAGAGGAATGGGAAATTTATCTTTAATACTGAGCATGTTGAGCTCCCCATAATTGGGACACATGCGCCATGACCCATCATTCTTGTATACCAATACTACTAGGCAGAGAAATAACTTTGACTAGGTTGAATTATACCAGCCTCTATCATCTCTGCAACAATACATTCAATTTCACTCTTTTGGGTATAGGGATATCTATAAGGCATGATGTTTGGAGGAATACTTCTTGGAATCAAACGAATAACATGCTCAGGATCATGAATAGGTGGGAGGCCTTTGGGAGTCTCAAATACCTTAGAATGATTGTCCAATACTTTTTGGAGATCTGGGGAAATAGATGATTTCGATGTGGGAACCTCTAGCGAACATAATTATGCAATTACGCCTCATTTTTATTTCTTTAGAAGCTTTGTCATTATGTTAGATTTGATTATATTTCCCGTTTTCCCTATGATACCCCTTAATTCAGTTTCCTTTCCTGCCAAAGAAACTTTCATAAAAAGTTCTTGAAAATTAAATGTTATTGTACCCAAGGATTGTAGCCATTGGACTCCTAATACAACATCAGCACCACCCACTGCAATGAAAAGAATTGGGTTATTCAATACATATTCTCCCATGGATAGCTTGACATTATGGAACTTTCCAGAGAAATTTAAGGTTCCTCCACTTGCAACCATCACTTGACACTATGGTGCTAGATATAGGAATCAATTCAATTCCTTGGCTATCCTACAATGAATAAAATTATAGGTACTGCTCGAATCAATGAACAATATTACATTTTCCTTCTTGATATGTCCATCTATCTTGATAGGTTGATGAGTGGTAGTTCCAGCCAATGCATTACAAGATATGGTCGGATCAATTTCTTCTTTATCTAGGGTTTTTTCCTAGTGTATATCCTCTTCTTTTGACATTTCTTGTTCTGTTTCTTCCTCTTCTTCACAATATATGTAAAATAATTTATTATCAACACACTTATGACATTTAGTGTATTTGCTATCACAACTCTAACAAAGCCCATTTTCTCTTTTTCTTTCAATTGTTGTGGTGTCAACCTTATAAGTTTTGGAAGGCAAGGGGAAACAACACTTCCATCTTATAGTTGTGAGTGGTAGGCTTCCTTGTTGCCATAATTTTTCTTTCCATTTTTCTTGCCAACCTGAATGCCTTCTCCAATGAATCAAGTTTCCAAAGCTGAACCTCATGTTGGATAGTATCCTTTAAAGTCCCTATTAACATGTCAATCCTATCCTCCTCTAGAATATCTTTTACCCTTATATTCAATTTTTGGAAGTCCTCAATTTGCTCCATCATTGAACCCTTTCGTTTGAGATTTAGAAATTCACTAAAAAAAAGTGTTTCTTTTTGTATCCTTATAATGTGGTATCATTTCTTCTATAAAAGTTGCCCAAGTTACAATTTTTTTAAGAGAGCAAAGCCATCGACACCATACAAATTGATTTGGTTCCAAACATAAAGTTTCAATGCGTACCTTTTGTGTGTTTTCAACATTATAAAGATCGAAATATCGCTCCATCTGTAGTATCCATGTTACGGGATCCTTGCCATCAAACTTCTTCATATTGATCTTTGGAACATGGTGGGCCTTCAATCCGCCATTAGAGTCTATGAAATCATGATTAGCATTTCTTTTGTTTTCCTCACAAGTTTCCTTTACTACCCTTTCGCCATTAGTAAGCATTTCTTGTACCAAATTTGTCAAATCTGTATTGAAATCTTCTATGTTTCCTTTAACTTTTTTTGTTATACCATAAATCTTAGCTTCCATGCATGTCTTCAAATATTCCATGTTTCATTTAATTTTTTCTTCTATACCAGCAATCTTAGCTTCCACGCCTTTCTTTAAAATATACATATTAGCTTCTATTACTTTTTGTGAGAGTGAATTTTGTTGCACTTGGTCTCATAATTTTGATATATCATGTTGCATTTATTCCTCTTATTCATGACGCACACTAGATCTTTCAGGTAGCTTACTACATGTTTCCATTTTCTTTCTTCGGGGAATAAATTAATGATAATAATTATTTACTATGCCCTTTGAATTCCTTCGAACTAATTTTCAAACCAAACTCATGCTAAATTTTATAAAAACTACAAACATTTTTTCACTTTGTCGGATCTCAATATTTAATCTATTATATCTATGTAATTTAGGATCTCCAACATCTGCAATTGAGTCCTATGGTAGCCCTATGATTCCTCTTTCCAACCCTACAAGTCTGATCAATATTGAGTTCTTCAATAAAGAGTTATGCCAAATATCCTACAATGACTTGATTATAGACTAGTTCAGTAGAGTGAACTTGTACGAACTACCACCTGTCATTGTTTCGACCCTCGAACCCGAAACAAATAAACAAACAAGTAAGGCCTGTCCTCTTTCTATAACTTCTTACAGAATTTCAATTTGATGCTCAGAGAGAAAGTTATGATGATTTTCCCAAGGCCACCTGCTTGGAATCTAATTTGGGAGTCTACAAAAACCCTAAATATCCTAGACCGTATCTCTAATAATATAGAGAGCCAAGATCTGAAATTAGGGCCTGAGCTTCACCAAGATTTCTGCTCAAATGGGTTTTAATTTTAGAATCTGAACCATCGTAGAAAACGAATTATAGTGAAAATTCCACGATGACATGTTTGAGATGGAATTCTAGAGCTTGCAAATACCCTAACGTCCTTAGATGATATCTCTGAAAATATAGCGAGAAAAGATTTGAAATTTGGATTGGGGGTTCAAAACGATTTCGGCTAAAATTTATTTTGTTTGTAGCTTATGAAACTTCATAGAGAAAAAGTTATAGTGAAAATTCCACGATGACCTATTTGGCGCAGTGAAACCCTAAAATCCAAAGTTTTGATATCAAATGTTATGTAACCAGCTCACAAAATAGAAGAAAAGATACATCAATGAATTCAAAATCAGCCTCCTCAAGGGGGCAACCTCCTTTACATTACACAAATGAATAATTCTTGGATGATACAAATGACAACACCTCCTTTCTATATATAGGAATCTAAGGGGTCATAATGTAATCAAATCTAACATAACAATAACAATATAAGGGATCAACAATAACAATAGTGGGCTTCTATGGGACAGAATAATAACAATATAGGGACAATAGGGGCACAAAAATAACAATAAGTGCTACAATGAAAATAGTAATGGGGGAATCACTAGCATTATAGGGACCTAAAATACTTGGGTAGATGTCGGCGGAGTGTGTTACAGAGTGGTATGAAAGCATGGTTCACCATTCGGATTGGATGGGTTGTGTATTGGTCATGAATTCATGTCAGTTTCATGTGTGTCTATTGTACGACCATTTGCCTGTATGGTATGGGCCATGGTTTTAGTGATGTCACCATGGTAAGTTGATGGTGTTGTTGTGAAGAGTGTCGTCATGAGGGTATGATTGGTTACATGTTGTTTATGCTTGCATATTTTCAGTGTACATTAGTATGGTTGTTGTTGTCATGCATGAGGTCATGGTATGTGTAGATGACATGATCATGCATTGATGACTAGGCTCTAGTTAGAATGATGGTTATATTCTTATATTCTTATGATTTATATATTTCTATATGTTACAAACAAGGTATCATCCCTAAATTATACTAAGGTACATTGGGTTAGTGTGATTTGGTTTAGATGATATGATATACCTTGCATGAATAATATCAAAGATGACTAGCAAGATGATAAACTACAGTTCTCGAGACTCTCCCTATGGATTAGATGAGAAACATGGTGTTGGGCATTCTTCCGATTTGGCAGATACACTGAGAAGATTAAGGAATAAATAAGAAGTTGTAAGGTAGACAATGAACGTATCATACGAGCATAGGAGAACCTAGTAGAGGTAAATGCAACGATACTTCAGAGTTTGTCAAAATCGCATTGATAGGGATCATTTTAGATCAGCCATGAGCAGGAGTATAAAGCTTATTGCACATGCGACAATAGGTCACATGGTGGTCATGGGTTAGATAAAGATGGCACGGTTAGAGATGGAAGATTTTTGGATACTCCAGATATGGGAGGTGATATACAAAGGTATTATTCTAGCCTTATTTCTAGAAGGCATGATGATCAACATTGTTATCATCCTTACAGGAGGAGCAATAGGAAGTATTTTCTAGATGAGTTGAAAATGAAAAGCCACCTACATTTGATGGAGAGATGAAGAAATTACAGGATGGAGAGGCATGGTTGCTTGGCATGAGGAAGCTTTTCAAGTTGCATGAGTACTTGGAAGACATGAAATCCATCATAGTTATATTCAGTATGAAATGTAAAGCATGCATTTGGTGGGAAGATGTGAAGAATGTTAGAGGTATACATGAGGAGGACTTGAATTTGAATGAGTTCGAGTGACTATTCAAGAAGAAGTACCTATTAGAGAGATACCTTGATGACAGGGAAAAAGAATTATATGAGCTAGAGATGGGATCAATGATAGATGAGGAGTACACTAGCTATTTATTGGAGCTACTGAGGTATGTGCCTTACTGCAATGATAAGGCCAATATTCATATATTCACTAGTGGGTTACAGATGGCATTCAAAGACAAGATTGATTTCAATGAGACTAGATCATTGGAGGAGGCCATCTGAAAGCTAAAGCATTGTTATGAACAATTGAAGCACAGGTCTAAGACTAAGCCAGAATGGAAGAGTAATGCAAAGAACAAGGAAAAGTGGGATAAGAAGCGAGAAAGACCTTTGGATTTAGGTAACAAAGATAATGTTGCACCACCTAATAACTTCAATGGATCTAATAGAGGACAAGGACTTCGAATAAAGGATTAGAATAAGGAGCCCGTGTGGTGTTGAACTTGTGGAGGGGATCATTGCACAAGAGATTGTCTATAGTATTAGGGTGGTAGGCCTCATATATATAGTGCACAAGAGGCACATACGGTTGGGGATTTTGGTCGAAGTGTTCCTCGTATCTATATAGCATTGGATAACAAATAGGCAGATCATGAGGCATCTATCGTTGAGATGGATTGTAAGCTTTATGATCAAGTCGTTTCTATTTTGATTGAACCTAGATATAATTATAGTTATGTTAGTCCTGACCTGGTGGATAAGTGTAGTTTGAATAAGGAATTGCATGTTGAGTCTTGGTTAGTATAGTTGGCTACAGGTACAAAGAAGCAAGTTCACCATTGGGTAAGAGATTGTCCATTTGTTTTGAATGATATAGATATTTCAACACATTTGAATTTATTACTGTTGGGATCATACAATATGTTCTTGAACATGGATTGGTTGTACCTTCATAGAACCAAGGTGTATTTTTATGAAAACTCCATTGAGTGCTTGGATGATAATGGGGAATAAAGAGTGGTGCAAGGTAAGAAGAAAACAACATCAGCTAGGATCATGACAGCTATGCGGGAAAAACGTAGTCATAGGAAAGGGTGTGTGTTATTTTCCATTCACATTTCTAGCGAAAAAGGTAAGGCAGTTGAGGATGGAGATGTTTTGGGCAGGTACCCAATTCTAAAGTAGTTCCAGGATGTATTTCCTGAGGATATTTCATAGTTTCCACCTCACAAGGAGGTAGACATTTCCATTGAGTTGGTGCCAAGGGGTAGCTTCGGCACCAAAGGCACCATATAGGATGAGTACACTCAAGTTTGTAGAGTTGAAGATGGAATTGAAGGAATTACTGGACAAGGGATACATGAGGCCAAGTGTATTAGCTTGGGGTGCACCAATATTATTTGTGAAGAAGAAGGATGGTACTCTCAGATTATGTAGGCAGTTACACAAAGTTACTATCAAGAACCTGTATCTGTTGTTGAGGATCGATGGCTTGTTCAATCAATTGAAGGGAGCAACAATGTTCTCTAATATTGATTCGAGATCATGATAGCACCAGGTACACATCAAAGAATAGGACATCTACAAGATAGATTTCCAAACCATGGATGGGCATTATGAGTTTGTTGTAGTTCCATTTGGTTTAACTAATGCCCTAGCTACCTTTATGTGCTTGATGAATAGTTTGTTGCATCTGTACCTGGACAAGTCTGTTATTGTGTTCATTGATGATATATTAGTATATTATAAAAATGAAGAAGAGCATGCTGAGCATTTAGTAACAATGTTGAGATTGTTGAGAGAGCATCGGTTCTATGCTAAGCTCAGCAAGTGTATTTTCTTTCAGACTAAGGTACATTACTTGGGACATGTTGTATCAAAGGAGGGCATAACAATAGATCCAGAGAAGATAAGAGCTATCATGGTGTGCGCATCTCCCAGGAATGTGGATGAGGTATGATATTTCATGGGATTGGTAGGTTATTATAGGAGGTTCGTTAGGAACTTCTCACAGATTTCTTATCCTATTACATCATTGCATACGAAATTTAAGAATTTTGAATGGATAGAGGAATGTGAGGCTAGTTTTGAGTAGCTCAAGCAGTTGTTGACACATGCACCAATGTTAAATATTGTAGATATGAAAAAGGAGTTTGTAGTATGTACAGATGCTTCCAAGAGAGGACTTGTTGTGGTCCTTATGCGGGATTGATAGGTGGTATGCTATGAGTCACGAAAGCTCAATCAACACGAGAAAAACTACCCCACACATGACCTTAAGTTGGCAGTGATCATACATGCATTGAAGATGTGGAGGCATTATCTTTTAGGCAGGAGGTACATATTGATGAGTGATCATAGTGCTTTGTGTTATGTATTTGACGAATTGAATATGAATGGAATACAAGATCAGTGGTTTCCCAAGATCAGCGAGTTTGATTTTGAGATTAGATATATTAAAGGTAAAGAGAACAAGGTGGATGATTCTCTTAGCAGGCGGATACATGTAAATAAGTTAGCAACTATGAGCTCCAATGGGACAGACTTACAAGATAGGATCTTACAGGAAAGTTAGCAGGATGTTAGGTATATGGAGGTTGTGCACAAGTTGCAGTAGAGTATAGGTAGCGATACAGGTATAGGTACATATGGTGGTACAGGTATAAGTGGAAGTAGTACTACAGGTAGTGGTAGAAGTACAAGTATAGGTGAAGCTACACAGGATGTGGACTATCATCTCAAAAAACATAGATTGGTTAGATTTAGAGACAGGATATATGTACCAAACAATAGTGAGCTCAAGAAGGTAATATTGAGGGAGTATCATGCAAAACAATATTCAGGCCACTCGGGCTATCAGAAGAAATTGACCGCAATGAAGAAAATTTATTACTAGCTGAATCTCAATAAGGATGTAGCAGATTTTGTTGCTAGCTGTTTTGATTTTTAGAGGGTGAAGCAAAAGGGTAAAAATCTAGGAGGACTAATACATCTACTTGCAATTCTAGAATGGAAATGGGAGGTCAATTACATGGATTCTATCACAAGGTAGTCGAGGATAATGAGACAACATGATTCCATCATTGTAGTGGTGGACAGGTTGACAAAGGTAGTAGACTTCATTCCAGTGAAGTCTGCATTCTCAACAAGTGATGTAGCATAGGTCTTCATCAAGGACATGGTTAGATTGCATGGAGTGCCAAAGAAGATTGCGTCACACAAGGATGCGAAGTTCACTTCGAAGTTTTGGAAGGAGTTTTTTACAGGTTTGGGCACAAAGTTGGCCTCTATTACAACTTATCATATGCAGAAAAAAGAGCAAACTAAGAGGGTCAACATGATATTTGAAGACATGTTTAGGATGTACGTGATGCATCAACAATGAAAGTGGGAAGAGTATGTTCCATTTCTAGAGTTCGCTTACAACAATGGGTATCAAGAATCCTTGAAGATGAGTTTATTTGAGGCATTGTATGGGCAGAGTTTCAATAGTCCCATTAGTTGGAGTGATCCGATGAAAATGATGTTGATTAGAATGGACATGTTGGCAGAAATGGAATAGGAAATGTAGGTAATCAATTAGAATTTGAATGCAATACAAGAAAGGCAGAAAATATATGCAAATCGAAACAACTCACAAAAAGATAGAAAATATAGATCAATGCCTTATAATCCAGCCTCTTCGAGGGGGAAACCTCCTTTACATTACACAAATGAACAATTCCTGGATGATACAAATGAAAATACATCCTTTCTATATATTGGAGTCTAAGGGGTCATAATATAATCAGAGCCAACATAACAATAATAATGTAAGGGTGCAATAATAACAATAGTGGGCTTCTATGGGGCACAATAGTAACAATATGGGCACTACATGGGTACATCACTATAATAAGGGGGTTGTACTAATAACAATAAGAGGTTACACTAGTAGTATAGGGGCCTAACATACCCCTCTCCTTTAAAAATTGTTGTCCTGAACGCTTGAGTAGTTTCTTATGCTTATGTATAAAATTATTGTCTTTCCATGTGGAATCTTCAGTAGGTAAGTTCTTCCACTTAATGAGATACTCTGAAATTGATCGATTTCATAGTTGTCGGGTTCTTATTTCTATGACTACTCCAGGTTCCAATATGATTTTTCTTTCCTCTTCAATTTTTGGCAATATTGTTTGAATTTTGAATAAGTGGCCATACTTCTTCATCCTTCTTCCATTCATCCCTTGCTTTGTTTATCCAATTTGGTTGGATAATAGAAGTAAAACAAAACAATGCTTCCACATCCTCATCCTTTCTTGAGAGTGCATGTGCAACAAAATTTTTCTTTCATTTTCTATAGATGATGTCAAAGTCATAACCCAACATATTTGTGACACATTTTTTCTATTCTTCTAAGGATAATAATTGTTCTAAAAAGTATTTAAGACTATCATGATCTATTTTTACCTTGAAGTGTCTTCCCATTTAGGAAGATTGCCATTTCTTAAGTGTATGTAGTATTCCCAACATTTCCTTCTCATAAATAGTTTTATTGAGATGTAGCAGTAAAAATACCCAATCAGCTACATCAAAAAAAAATTCACTATGATGTTGATCTACCTATTGTTTCATTCGATTTTGCACCAAAGTGACATTATTCTTTAAAAGTTCAAGAACTTGTTATTGATGCTTGATGTGATATTTCACTACTTGAACCTTTTTCTTCTTGATATGTCCTTCTATATTTAGAGTTTGAGGAGTGGTAATTTCTCCCAATCCTTTACAAGATATGGTTGGATTCATTTCTTGGTGCTCGATGTGATCTTTCACTTCTTGAACATTTTTCTTCTTGATATGTCCTTCTATCTTGAGAGTTTGAGCAGTGGTAATTCTTGCCAATGCTTTACAAGATATGGTCTGATTCATTTCTTCTTTCTCTAGGGTTGGGTCCTAGCATATATCCTCTTCTTTTGATGTTTCTTGATCCTTTTCTTCCTCCTCTTCGTACTCTATGTAAAATAATTTCTTCTCAACACACTTATGACCTTTAGTGCGTTTGCTATCACAATTGCAACAAAGCCCTTTTTCTGTTTTTTCTTCCAATTGTTGTGGTGTAACCCTTGTAGGTTGTGGAAAGCTAGGAGAAGCAAGACTTCCATCTTTATAGTTGTGAGCGGTAGACTTCCTTGTTGCCATAATTTTACTTTCCACTATGTAACAAAGCCCTTTTACTCTTTCCAATTGTTGTGGCATTTCTCTAAAGAAGGTGTTTCTCTTTGTATCCTCATAATGTGCTATCATTTCCTCCATGAAAATTGACCATGTAACAACTTGTGTACAAGAACAAAGCCCTTTATACCATAAAAATTGATCCGGTTCTAAATATGAAGATGCAATACATACCTTTTGTAATAGTGGTACACCATGTAGATCAAAATATTGCTCCATCTAAAGTATCCAATTTACCAGATTTCAATGGAATGAAGTGTGGGCACAAAGTTGGGCACAAAGTTGGCCTTTAGTACAACTCAACATCCGTAGACAGACGAGCAAACTAAGAGGGTCAACATGATATTTGAAGACATGTTTAGGATGTACGTGATGCATCAACAACAAAAGTGGGAAGAGTAACTTCCATTGGTAGATTTCACTTACAATGATGGCTATCAGGAATCGTTGAAGATGAGTATATTTGAGGCATTGTATGGGTAGAGTTGCAATACTCCCATCAGTTGGAGTGATCTGATCAAAATGATGTTGATTAGACCAGACATGTCAGCGAAAATGGAACAGGAGATGTAGGTAATCAAGAATAATTTGAATGCAATACAGGAAAGGCAGAAAGTATATGTAGATCGAAACAATTTGTTTAAGAAGTTCCAAGTTGGGGAGCAAGTGTACTTTCACATTAAGTAGAAGAAGATCTCCTTACGTTTTGGATCATGTGGCAAGCTGGCACCACAGTTTTGTGGACCCTTCAATATTATTGAGAGGATTGGGCTAGTAGCCTACCAAATTGCACTACCTCTAGCAGTGAAATTCCATGATGTTTGACATGCGTCTTTGCTTAAGAAGTATGTTAAATATCTTAATCATGTGATTGACTAGTTTGTATTGTAGGTGGATCCAGACGAACATCCAACCGGAGCCTCAATGTATATTGCCGAAAAAGGTGCTCATGCTCTAGAACCAAGCAATCAAGTAGGCTAAGATGCAATAGAAGCACTTTGGGCCCAATGAAGCTACATGGGAGATTGTGGATCATATGTGGGCTCTTTATCCTTCATTGTTTGCCAGTTGAAGAAAAGTAGTTTTGGTATGTTGTTTTCGTATATGTCTTGGTATATGTTTTTGGTACATGTTTTGGTTATTTTTGGTATATGTACATATGTATGTGAATGTAAATACCGCCATTAGCTATGCTATAAATCTCCAATAAGTGTTATGGGTGTCATTTCATTATGATGTTATACTTGTTATGTTTTAATGTCGATTTGCTTCTTAGCAGGTTTATTATTTTAAATATTGCAATGAGCTAAGCTATATAGATCCATTGGCAATATGTTTTTCCTACAAAATTCTTGTGCTTATAGATGCTGTTGAACACCAAGGACGATGTTCCCCCAAGGCATAGGGTTCTATAACAGTCCTGGTGAAAATTCCATGTAACAAAAGTTAATAAAGGAAAAATAATAACCATTGTTGATGGGACACTTATTCCAAGCTGAATGTTGGAGAAAACATAGTGATGGGGATAACTGGTGATTGATTAATGGCTAAATAAATTGACAAAGGAAATGAAAAAGTCTTTGGAAAGGAAAAATGGGAGTTTTGGCACACTTATTTATGAAAATAATGGAAATTAGGAGAAAAGGGAGGTGAAAGGTCACAAGTTGCATGTGAGGAGAAAATTGAAGGAAAATAATGGAAAATGAAGAAAATAGAGGTCTAATTGATAAAAAGCCTTATGAGGATAATATTGTAACCTTTTTTTAGTTCAGTTTTGGAACTCTTTGATTATTCTCGCTCTCTCTCTCACTCTTGGACACTTAGAGTTTTCTTGGAGCACTCTTTGAGGGTGTGGCATACTTGACGTTTTGGAGAAATAAGGCAAAGGAAGAGCAAGAAAATGCAAGAGGACATCAGGATAATAAAACACAATGAGTTTTTCTTGCAGTTACCGAGTCACATGTATGTTTTCCTCACTAGTTTTGGCATGCATGGCATATGCACGTGGTTTATTTTTCATGATCTATCATTGTCATGGCAGATTGCATAGATTGACAATGGTTTTTTCTATCCTTTCCATTTCTAGCATAGCCATGGTGTTGTGGGTTCATTTCTTTGTTTTTATGGTCGATTCTCATGTTTCCTTAGCTTGAATTGAGTTACTAGTCCCTGGAGCCCTAGTTGGACAAATGCTATGGAGCTCTATAATAGCTTAGGTTGAGTTACTCATCTTGGAGACTTGTTTGGAAAAACACTTTACAGCCCTTGGTGCATTGAGTTACTAGCCCTATAGCCTTGGTTGGACAAACACTCTAGAGCCTGGTATAAGTTGTGGGTTGAGTTACTAGTCTTGTAGCTTTGATTGGAATAAACACTCTGGAGCTATGGAAGGCTTTGATAAAGACCAACCTAATGATTGTTTTTTGATGTTCAATTGTGAGGTGGAATCACCATTTGATGGGTCAAGGTGGTTGGCCTCTAGAAGCCATAGATGGTTTTGGTTGATGTGTTTATGGGATCCCACATTCATGCTTGGAATATGGCACGAAGGTGACTGACTCAAAGAAAGACTTGGTTCAGCCATGTCTATGGTCGGTTGGTACGTGGAAGTCTGAACCTAGTCGAATTTGCCTATTTTTAATAAAATCTAAGTTCTCCTTCTTTTGTATTTATTTGTGTGTGGATTCCATGGTTGTTATCTCACTTTTATTTTCATGGTTTTATGCTAGTTATAAGCATGGCTAGTTGACTAGTTCGTGTCATAGTCATTTCATGTATTTACTTGTAATTGTTAAAATGATGGATGAAAGATCTATTTGATGTCATAACAGTTCATGGGAGAAGGTGGTGATAATTGTTGTCATGTCTCATAACATTTATCAGTCATTCATGCTCTGTCTGGTATCTTAGACCTGTAGATTGCATTGATGCCAAGTGTTTTCCATAATGTCAGTCCTGGTTGGGGATGGTAAATCCTAGTCATGGAGTTAGATTTTGGTTTATTAGTCTTGTTAGCATGTGTTTAATGGATTCCGTAAGTTACAACAAGTTCTCGGTAGTGGCCGAAATTCTGGGTTTAAAAAGTGGTTTAAATCCTAGGGACTCTTACACAAGTTTGTTGGAACTAGTCACTAGACACAGGGATGTAGGCTTTTGAGAGTGTCTACAACTTTCTCCATGCTGGCATGCCCATAGCATGGGAGCATTTAGAGGTTTAATAGCTTAAAAACTCAGTGGGAACCAGGGGCATGATACTTGAGTAGTTAAGATGGCTCCTAGGAGTATTGTTACTGATGTGGAAGGTATTTTTGATGTGTTTCCATCAATGCCACTTTCTTAAGGTCACCTACAAGGTCGAATCATATCATAGTAAGTTCTCGTCACGTGTTTACCCTGGTTGGCCAGTTACTTTGGTAGATGTGCGAGAAGGGTGTTACACAAATTGCAAACCTAGGGTTGCATATTTCAAAACCTCATTTATTTAAATTCTTTTGTGAATTCTATATATGCATATTAGTTTTCCAACTTAAAAATAGATATTGGATGTTCAATTCATATCAGATCCAATATTGTTAGTGTTACATAAACACACAAAGGGGACACACCTGTAGTTTGCACACTATCCTTAATCTAGTTGCACAGAGAATAGAAATACTAAAGAAACCCCATATATATATATATATGGTGCTATATTTAGGTCCCTTTTATTCGAAGCTTGCGGTAGCGTTGGACTTTTGTCGTCGGGCAAGTAAGCAGTATGTGGGGATGGGGTGGCGACCATACTAATAGGATCATTCCCTACCATTACATATGTGATAGTCCCGCATCTCATGTCGTGCAAATGGAAACCATGGCATTCCATGATCTACATAGATTAGTGACAACTAAAGGAAAACTAAAGGGCTTGCCACATTTGAAAGCCAGAAGAAAAGTACATGAATGTACATCCACTAGTAGCCGTATAGATTCGAACTTCAAATCTCATGGTAATTTGGGTGATGTAACAAACAATTTTTAGAGGGTAACAGATAACTGTAAATCTAATGAGAAGTACATAGAGAAAAATTTGACATTTTTGTTAGTGAAGGAAGTGGATGAATTCATTAGGGGTGATAAGCACAAATGGAGTACTCCCATGACCTCCCTAACCTCAAAACTAGTCATACTAAAGTTGAAGCTTTGTGTGACCCGGTAGATTTAGATCTAACTCTTGACTCTCAAGAATATTTTCCATGTACACCTAGTAAATCATTAGCTTTTGAATTGCATTGCAAAGATGCCTTTTGGAATCACTGCATGGAGAATTCCCTGCCATAAAAAAGTTCATTTTCTCACTTTTGTATGTATACATGTTGAAATATACTATGATTGTAGTATTGTATAGGAAGTGTAAGTAAATTACGATTAGTCTCCTCATGAAAAATCCATCGATAGTGTCCAGTATATTTTAAACTTGAAACATGTATTGATATCATACGAGTTGGATGAATGTATTTTTTTTTTCATTATGCTAATGTTATGTGCTTTCTATGTTGATAGTATCGAGTATATTTTGATTCTTCGTTAATTTCACACTTCATCGTAAATAAACTTGAAAAATCAAGTAATATGAATTTATCATGTCTTGAGTAAAAGTATAATTGTGTTAATACATAATTGAAATAGTAATATAACATTAAATTATTTTTAATTAATGACTCAAAATATTTTATTATTCAATTACTTTTCTTTACTCCTTTATACTCGGATAATATATTAGTTTCATTGCTTTGGTGATCTCTCCATCTTGCATCTCTGCGTTGTAAACATTTCGCTACGAAAATGGTTGTATTTTTGTGTTTTTCCACTTGTGTATATTTTCTAAGTATTCAATATTAGTCATTTTGTTAATCTTAGTTAATTTGATTATATGGGATTATTTAAAAAATCTGGAATTTATTTGTACTTTTATAAATCGATTTCAAAGCAAAATATTTGTTTTTTACATGGATCTTCAGTGCCATTATTTAAATGTTCGATCAAATCGATTTGAATAGATATATATATATATAATATATAATCTTACACATAAGTATTTAGCTCCATTCCCATAAACTATAAATGATACTTGCATTCGAGATTTTCGCAGATCTTAAGCACATATATTCAGTAGTGGGGGTTCTGTTCACGGCAAGATGATATTTTAAATGTTTTATTTTTCAAGTGTACTTTTGCAATTTTAAAAACAATTGCTAATTTATTATAATTAAATGATCTGCGATTATTAATTTCAATTAACAAGTAAGATAATAATAATAATAAAAAAATAATAATATTGATAAATGAAAAAACAATGCTCCTTCTATCCGGCAATGAAGGAAAGGTAAGTTAATTTCAAAAACTAAATTTAATTTTAGAAATGAAAATGATTTAGTGAAAAAAATAGTTTTTATAATATGATTTTGGTAAAATCAAATTTACTGGAAATCCAAATTACAGTTATAAATCTTAAGAATTAAAGAAAAAAATCTTTACTCATCTAAATCCGTTTCAACCATTAAAACAAATTGAGTCAGACACTTCGAATCAAATCCTAACAAGAAAATCACTAGCCCGGCAAATTGACAAGTTCTTGGGAAAAGGAACTACATACTAAATTCATGATAACGCCCTTCATCAGCACGCTACATTTTATTCCAAGGAATTAGAAAATTATACAATGGATCCATGAATGTTGATGACTCGGAATATGCTGCTCTCACAAGCCCAGGCTAAATTAAATCAAGTTAAATAATACGGAGAGAAACAATCATATGATCTAATCACTTAAGGAAGATGAAGGGTATAAAGTAAGTTTTGCAGCAGCAACAGCACCTCCCAGTGAAATCAATGCAAGTTCCCATCATCGTAGAATCCAGGCTTCATTTCCTCCTTCAAGCATACTCTGGGCTGGCGCTTCAGATAAGCATGGAAGTAACTTAAAGAAGGAACGCGGCTCCTCCAACAAAGACGAGTCCAAAGATAACTAGCTTCTCTAAACAGGCGGTGGAGGCGGCCCCGTATGGCGAAGTGGTGGCTGTTCCCACAGGCGGGGTCTTTGAGGTGGGAACTGGTGGCGGTGGGGTGGCGACTATAGAAGGAGCAGCGGCGGCCGGAGGTGGCGGTGGTGTCTTAGAAGAAGCAGGAGGTGGTGAGGCATGTGACGGAATTGGCGGTGGTGTCTGAGAAGAGGCAGGAGGTGGTGAGGCATGTGATGGAGTTGGCGGCGGCGTCTGAGAAGAAGAAGGAGGTGGTGAGGGATGTGATGGAATTGGGGGTGGCGTCTGAGAAGAAGCAGGAGGTGGTGAGGGATGTGATGGAATTGGGGGTGGTGACTGAGAAGAAGCAGGAGGTGGTGAGGGAGGTGATAGAATTGGGGGTGGTGCCTGAGAAGGAGGAGGAGGAGGTGGTGAGGCGTGTGATGGAATTGGGGGCGGTGCCTGAGAAGGAGGAGGAGGTGGTGAGATCTGTGATGGAATTGGTGGTGGTGCCTGAGAAGGAGGAGGAGGCGGCGAGGGAGCTGCTCCAGCCACTGGGGGCGGTGTTGTAGCCTGTCCATTAATGCAGGGTGAGGCCATCAATGCCAAGGCGAGAATCAAACAGAGAAGTTCATCGAACGGGGCCATGTTGAATCAAGTGACAAAGAGGATTGTTCAGACCAGTGTCGTGCAGTCGGGCAGAGGAGGGAAGGAAGTTTAATTTTGGAGGGGGAGCATAGATGTCATATATACATATATGTTGTTAGGGGCAATAGTCAAGAAGTTCCAGAGCACCATAGTTAGAAACAGGTAATATACCTTACTTCAGAGAACGAGCGATAATCAACAAGATTCGAAACACAACAACTAAGCAGATGATATGCCTTCCTTGACAAACAGAAAGGCAAGTAGGAATTGTTGAGCGCTGATGGGTGTTTTTACACATTTCGATTATTCCGACGAGAAAAAGCGAATCAAAATTGATTGGTTTTGCACATAAATCGTTCTCCGTAAAGGGTACAATGAAAATGGGTTGAGATGGGATGACTTGTTTAGAAGGACGAACTGATACGGGATACAATAACCCGATGTCGGCTTCCCCAAAAGCAGTATGGGCCCATGCCGGTGTTAGGGTAAGATCCTTTCTGCTTGTTTCAGGGGAACAAAATAGTATCTTGAAAGGTGTGAGGGGCCAGAGTTAAATAGAGGATCGTTGACAGCTGTAATCCTCACTGGGTTAGAGATAGATAGAGGATCTTGGTCTTACTTGAGCTCTGCTAATGATTTTTTTTTAGATTTTTTTAAAATTGTGTCGAAGTTTCCATTATTTTTGGATAAAAATTTAGCTTGTTATATTTGGCGAAAATTTTAAATAAAAACTTAGATTGTTATGTTAAGCTAAAATAAAATGGTATTTTGAAAAGTGTGAGGGCCAGAGATAGATAGAGGATCCTGGTCTTACTTGAGCTCTGCTAAGGTAGGTAAAGAAACAAGGTTATTGCATCATTTATTCTCACCGGGTTTTCTTCGGGGAACAAATAACCACTGATTTATTCTCACTCGTCTTTCTTCGGGTGACTAAATACCCTTCTATAAGTGTTTATCTATATTGAAAATCGACTTAAAACGGGAACAAATAGTGGAGATTGGTAACTCTTAGAAATAGTTAAAGATTACATACTCCATGGTGAAATTTAAATAAACAAAAAAATATATATGTATTAAAGTTGGAGAATTGTAAAATGTAGAACAAGGTGTTTCGTTAGACTTTTTCTTACGTATATAGGTCTTTGATTATAAACTTTATTATATAAAATAATTTAACAATTTTAAATAATAATTTTTATTAATAATTGTAATTAGATGTTCATCAAAATTAGATTTATAGATTTATTATCTAAAAGACTCTCGAGGTGAGATTCGAGGTGAGATTCCTGGATAGTGTATAACTCATATACAATACACACGATGAATTACATATATATTCAATAAGGAGAACCGCTTACTATATATAGGCTTGAACTACTCAAGTGGTTTGAACCACTCTCTAACATGTAGGATCTCAATCCTATCTAAAATACAAACACCTAAACATTAATCTAATTTGGCTTTCTCCATTAATTTATATAATTAATTATAATTATAGAGTACAAATTAAGTGCAGTAAATAATGACTCGTGTCTTATATTTCTATATGATAGCGAAATGAAAAAGAGATGCTAAAGAATAGGGTGACATGCACACTCCATTAGCTTATCTAAACCTCAACCCAAACACTTATGAAACCAAAAATAGTTTACAAATAGTTTAGAACAAAGCATTTGATGAAGCCCCTTAGCTATAACAGTAGTAATAAAGCATATTATACTCAAACACTAACCCGTTCAAATGATGACTATTGTTCCACTACTAAATTAAATCATGGGTTGTATATAACGTGTGCAGCTTGGTCATTGTCCTTACATATGGTATGCAGCGTTGTTTTATTGGTTGGATTGTGGTTATAAAATATTTGTTCTTCTGATGTTGGACACACGATCTTATTTATGTTTTTGAAAAAAGTGGTTTTTTGAAATGAAAATATGTCAAAAAGGAAAAGTAAACACTCCAAAATCTCTTCGAGATTTAAATCCATACCTGATAATAGAACTAGAATAGATATTTTTGTTTTTCTGCTTACACGAGCCAATATCCTTCCTCACACGTCTCTAATTTCGATCTTATTCCCCAATCTGAAATGATCTCTAATTTCGATCTTATTCCCCAATCTGAAATTAGAGTGCCAGTATATACATATAATTAATTCTATTATGGTCTAATTATGTGTTAGGTTCCTATACCAATAGGTTTCATCTTTCATGATTGACAGTGGAAGGGCTAAATATGTTCATCATTGCAGGCTGGAAAGGTTCCATATTTTGTGTACATACTAGGAAAATTAAAATATGAAAAGAGGGTATACCTTAAAAGAATAAACAAAAGGCAAGAAAATCAAATGGTCAAATGAATAGTGAAAATGAACACCAAACTAAAAAGTGGCCAGTTAAAATGCCACTACTATCTTTGGCAGTGTCACAGTCTACAAATACTACTGCTAATCATACTTGATGGATGGCCCAACAGTTTAATCTGGACCATGCCATGTTTAAATTGCTTGTTGCAGAATAGAGAATGGTTCCTGTCCAAACATCTCAAGCTTGGCAGATGACTAGATAGGTAGAGAAATGGAGGAGCCCAACTGCTTAATCTGGGTCCTTGGAAGAAATAAGGGTAGATTTAGATAGGAGGGCAGTCAAAAGAAAAGAGAACAATCAGGGTCTGCTAAATCAAGTGCACCCACTTCAAGTGAAGAAAAAATGTTAGGATTACTAGGTTGGGTAAGTAGTGTAATGTAGCAAAAGTAAAGGGCCATCACCAGTTGGCTTATCAAGAGCAAGACTCATTCCATTCAGGGTATTGGCACCATAGTAGAGGTTTGAGGACATAACAATGGAAGCATGTCTAATTTCCCCCCTTTTTTCCCCAAACATCATTTATTGACATACCCCAAGGACCTCGGGATCTGCTCAAGTGTCATGTTCCACTTCATTCCATTACAAAGTACCAGGTCAAAGTATGGAGTTCAGTCAAGGGAAAGAAGCCACATTTCTTGTGTAAAAATCTTTACTCTCAATCCCACTCATTTTCTATTCCTAAGTTTTACTTCTTGAAGCTTAGCATTTGCTCCTACACACTCACCTCACAATGTCATATTAACAACTAATGTATTATTTAGCTCCCTAAGCATCCCCCTTCCCTAATTCTACAAAGATCTATGTGAAAATCCCAAAAAATCTATGTAAATACCCTCTCCCTAGAAATATAGCTATATAGTCATGATTTGGGGAATATTAATCCATCAAGGGTTAATATTAACCCTCCACCACCAACTATGGGTTTTAAATCAAAAAACTTTGGTTGAAAAATAAAAACCCATGGTCTCCGCCCTCAAAACCCTTTCATTACCCTTTTGCGCTAATACATTGGTTATAATGTGTTTTAAATAAAACATTTATAAACGGGCGCGAATACATTATACCCGCTACCCTAAGCTAAAACCCCCCCCGCGCGCGATATATTTAATTGATTATTTTAATCGGCGGGTCCCCGCAGCCATAACCCATCGTCACATCATGTATGCCGCTAGCCGTTCGATCGCCGGCCCCACAGATATAACGGTGGGGGGTCGATCCTACGAAAGGGCGAAGGTTTAGCGTCCGGGGGATTGGCGGTTTCACCTCCGTACCCCCTCCAAGCGTCAACCGACCGGATTGTCGGAGCCCCCCCCCCCCCCACCCCCTTACACGTACGCCAAGGTGCTCCGGGGAAACTGCTTACCCCCTGTTCCCTCTTGCTGATGTCATACCCATGTCACCATGACGTCAGCACCCTCGTCCGCCATCGCTGCTCCACGTCACCTCCACGTCGTCCATCTGCCCACATGCCCTGCTACCGTGTCACTGCCATGTGGCCACCCACGTTAGCCACCACATCACCCTACCATACCCGGACTCACCGATGATGTCATGCTGACATCATCGGCGAAAAAGTGCCAAAAGGCCAAATTTGCATAAAAAGTCCAGAAATGACCGTTTTGTGTCATTTTCACTTATCGTTTTCGGAGCGTTGTGCATGCGGAAGACGTCGTTGGCGGCCAAAATCGAGAATTTTCTCACCCAAGCCGTTGTCACCCTCAAAGTCGACTCAAATTGCCTGCCATTGTTCCAGTTTGACACTTCCTACACTGAAACCAGGTATTTGCCACAGTCAACCTATTTCACCCATGTTTGTGCCATTTTTCTCCTAATTTCCTGTAAAAAATCTCTGCAAAGCTCCTCACAGTCAAATTATCTGCTAAAACTACCCAAAAACTTGGTAAAGTCCCTACACCACGAAGCTCTACAAAAACTTGTTCCCTTCTGCGAAATTAACCATTAAAAAGCAATTTTAGAAGCTGAGCTACCAGCTAAAGCCCATATAACTGCACACTGATCCCTGTTATCAGAATTCCCTTTGAAAAAACCAGCTACTTAGCTCAAAACACTATGGTTTCTTCCAACAAAGTGCCCCACAGTTCATCAAACCTGTAAAGAGTCTCTTAATACTCTCAGAGCTGCTCGCTTTCAAACACAATTCAGAGGGCAATCCTCAACCTCTACACTAATTCTAAGATCAAGTAATTATCCACTAAAGTTCAAACATGGCCACTCCATCTACTCAGATGTTGCTCCTGTTAATCCACCCAGTAAGGAGCTTGAAGCTATGCCTCTTGTGGACAGTGATTTCCTTATTGCAGACTTTGTAGTAGAGAGGAACCACCTGGAGACCTTCTGCCAGCTGAGGAACAGTCACTGGGACAACAGTGACATGTATGGCATCTGGGAGTCAAATCTACCTATCTATTTCTTTCCTTTTGTAAATGTCTTTCCTGAAATCATTCACCTCTGTGCAGAAAATTATGACCAAAAACTCAGAGTTGTTAAGCCTCCATCTGGGAGCATCCTCTTTTACATTACTCCTAATTCCATCAATTAGATGCTAAATTACAAGAAAACCCAGCTGCTCTACCCTTTTTCCATAAAGTATTTGCTGGACGAAGGCTCCAAGCTCTCTAGCATTGAGATTGCTGCAGTTGCCAAAAACTTTCATGAGAGCAGTCTGCCAAACTTCTGGGCCACTTCCTTTCCCATATGCAAATTCCAATGAGGTAGGCAAGCTCCTTGTGGACATGATATCCTTTGTGCTTGGGTTCTCCACCAATGAACATGTTGATGAAACTGTGCTGGTCATGCTATCTGCATATAGCCTTGGGAAGCCCCCTTCTATAAAATACAATTATGCCAAGTTTATTGCCAACAAGATACATGACCAGCTGCTAAGGCTGAACAGGGAAGCAATATTTAAATATTCATCATACATCTTTCACCTGTTCATGTACTATCAGGCAGATTGCTTCCAGTGCCCCATCAAGAAGCTAGATTCACAGGGTGAGAGGAGGCCTATCATCTTCTGGTCTTCATTTTTCCATCAAGTCCAGAACTCTCCCTATTCCTACTGTGAATTCATTGACCAATTTGTCAATCCAGCCACATGCCTCTTCAAAAGGACTCCTCCTGCCAGATTTTCCAAAGATATGCAGAAAATCTTACAGTTGTCCAAGAATTACAAAATAGGTGATTGGTATTTATACCAGAATCACACAGTCATCAGGATCTATGGTTGTGAGCTCTGTCCTTACAGGCTCCCAAGATATGTGCCTATGAGATTGTTTGCCTTGGAATACTATAGGCAACTCATCAATTCTGACCTTACACACTTCCATAGTTCCAAGAAGAAAGCCAATCTCAAATTTAGAGACTGCCTAGGCCCCTTCATCATGAACAAGAAAGATGGTTGGCAAGAAGCTGATCAAATCTTGGGGAAACAGCTTAAACTTAAAAGGAGCTTCTGGTGGGTCCCTTATGACCCTGAAGGCTTTATCAGTGCCAGAAAAGTCAAGTATAGGCTGCTAGCCTATAAACATTGTCCGTATCCACAAATTGAACACTTCGCTAACCAAGATGAGTGGGTGCCTGGTACATTAGTAGAGGAATTTACTCAGGAGGAGACAATGGTGCAAACTGTGAAAGACTTAAAGAAAACTCTTGACTTGGATTCTTGTCAGCAGGTCATATTCAGGCAACCAGTCCAAGTCAGAGAAGGCACATCCACTGCTGCAGCTGCACAGACCACCCAGCAGGCATCTACAACAACAACAACCACAGCAAAAGGCAAAGAAGTGATGGATGTTCAGCAAGAGATAAAGGCAGGGTAGCCCAGCACTTCAAAAGACCAAAGTCAAGGGCAAGCCCCTTTACAGCAAGCTGAAGCACCCCAAATCCCATTTTTGCAAACACCTCTCAAGGAAGAGAGAGGCAAAAAATGAGATAGAGAGGAGGCCACACCTCCAAGTGGGTCAACACAGCAACCAGAGGCCAAGAGGCCAAGAATTGACCATCAGACTGAGGAAGAACACATCAGTGAGGAAAGAGGAGAAAGCCAAAGCAGAGAAAGAGAATCCAGCCAGCAGACTGCCACTAGTTCATTTCAGCAAGAACAGGCCATGCAGCAAAGCACAGAGGTATCCTCCTCAAGGCAGCAGGGAAAGCAACCAGCTGGATTCAAAGGGTCATTTATGGAAATAAAGGCCCAAAATGAACTCTTAAGAGTTCAACTATATGATCAAATTCTTAAAGAAAGCACCCTCCAAGCAGCAGAGATTAATGGTAGCATATGACATCAAGGAGGATAAGATAATTTTTACTCATCTTAAGCCTAAAATCCCAAATCCCAGATCATCTGCAGACTACACCAAAACAAGTCTAGAGGTCCTCTCCAAGGACATACACCCCATGGATCAGATAGAGTTGCACAAACAGACAGGGGAAATGGCGTATGCCACACTTGCAGACGGGGCCATGCTGGCCCATCAGTTAAAAGAATCACTAAGGAATACAAATACACAGCTTGATTTGGAAAGGATGTCTTCCACTGCTAAAGACAACAGAATAAAAACGTTGGAAGACATAATCATTGATCTAGGACATGATCCTAAAGATCCAAAGGGTATTAAGGCCTTATGAAGAAAAAGGAGGATGACATTGCTGCACTGAGAAAGCAGGCAAAATTGCCTCCAACCATTCACCCTCAAACAACAAAACTTGCACAAGAGAAGCAAGTTGATGAGGCCATGGATTTGCTTTTGAAGGTGAATCAAAGAATATTGCAGATGGAAGCAGAATTGGAAAAGGCATTGCAGGACAAGCAAGGGGAGTCAACCTCCCAGCCCCCTCAAACTTCTACAACTCTTGGCCCTACCCCTCCTACACAAGCAGCAGCAGCCCCTCCAACCATTCCAACACTAACCACAGCCACATCAGCAACAGAAACAACAATAGCGACAACAGCAGCAACAGAATCTAGCATGAGCATGGAGGACTTGATGAAAGCTATCAAGGAACTTGAGGTTCAGGTGACAGAAATCAGTGAAGGCAAAGATAGACTGGCCAAGCTAGAGGCCAACTATGACAGGTCCAAAATGACAGTGGCAGAGAAGCAGAGAGAGATAAAGGCCTTGGAGGCCAAAGTGAAATCTTTGGAAAAAGAATTGCTTCTAGGCAAAACTCTGGCAAAAATCAAGAAGATAATCTGGGCCAAAATTGGCCAATCAATCCATGACCAATGGAGGTCAATCCAGGCAATATATGAGCAAATTGAACTAATAGGCATAGCTCATGTTGAAATACAAAAGGCCAGAACAGCACTGGGAATCATGCCTGAGCAGGCCACTAAAATGATACATTTCCTCAATACTCACACAACAGAGGAATTGGCAGCATTTGAAATAAATAGCAGAATAGACACTATCCTGACAGCCAAAAAAGTGCTGACTTTAAGAAATTTCACTCAAACTCTAGAAAGGAAATGTCAGGATATGGAGGCAGAAATAGATGAATTTAGAGAAAAGATGACAGTATTGCAAGATAAAGGACTGCCTAGCCTAGTGACTGGTACTGGACAACTACTGTCATATGATCAATACATCACAAGGATCAACAATTATGTTGAGAATCAGATCACAGCATCCACCAACTCCACAGAAGAAGCAGGGCCTCCCTCTGGGCAGTCTCTCTATGACAAATTAGAGAATTTATTTTTTATTGAGCATCAGATAAATCATCTGTTTGAAGTGCCTCCAAATTTTTACAGATATACAGAAGCAGATGAAACACTTGTAAAAGTAAGGAGACATCAGATACCTCCAGCTGATTGGTGGCAGGCAATGCTGGAAGTACTGCCCAGGTGATTCCACTATATTATTTATTTTTTGTGAAAATTCAAATCTCAGTCACAGTACAGGTCAGCAGATGATCAAGCACGTAGATATCACAGGAAGCATCCGTATAATGACTCATCAAAGCACTCAGACAATAGGCTCAATTAACGCAGATTTAAAGACACAACTACAGCCAACTTTGCTGATCCAAAAAGTCAAAAATTGTTTGACAGAAAGATAGCTACCATCTCAACATTAATTGCTGTAGTTATTTCTTTCATTTACTTTTTGTAAGAGAGTTGGTGATGCAATTTATTGCACAATAACTCACTATTGAGATATTTTGTATCTTATTTTTGTATATATATCCCCTCAAAGAACGTATTGAGGGTCGGTTGTAGTGAAACTCCCTCAGAGGAGCTTTATTGTGTATCTTAGACCTTTTTGCTAATACAAATTGCTGGTGGAGTTCCTGGTTCCTATGCTGTCTGAAGGTGGATATGAATGACTGTGTTATGTTGTAGAATTCTTGTGTCATTTGTTGGAACAATAATTTATTTTGAACCATGACATTATTGTCTTCCAGTTTATGCTATAATTTACATATGTTTCATGATCATAGTAAATAGGGAAAAAGAATAGCTTAGGATTTGTTTGAATACACCCTATGCTCAATCTCTATTTCTAAATATGTTTTCTTCTGGATTAGCCATGGATATGAATTCTTAATTGATCATGTCTAAACTAATTCTCTCACTGTGAATATTGTTTAAGAATTCTTAACTACTCTTAAGCAATACTTTCATTTCTCCCCTTGTTAGCATTGTGGAGGATTCTCAATTGCCTTTCACTCACTAATCCTATTACTTCATCACCTAATCTTAAAAATTTGTTCCACAGATGCCTATCTGGCTTTGCAGCAATACTCTATTTTCAGAAACATATTTCAGCAACATACTGCCCTGAACTCCATTGCCCAATGGCCCAAACTGTTCTGTAATTTATGCCTCAAATCTGTTTGAATTCACCAACCAACCAAATTTAAAACAAACTCAGTACACCATAACTAGCCTAAAATCACCCACCAACAAAGCTAAATTATAAAGAGAGAGCCCTCTCTGGTTGCAGGTAGGCTAGGACCTGTAGCCAAAAGATTGGTTAGTGGTTACCTCGACTGTATTCCCTTTAGGCAGCAGGGAACAACCTGAGTGATAACATCATTGGCGAATCCACTGGGGACTATTTCAAATTGCCACTTAAAAGTATACAAACTTCCTATATTTCAGATAAGTCTTCTGGCAAGTACCTCTAAAAACTGTGGTAACAAGTTTCTCATAAAAACATTAAGCAAATAAACTCATAAGCTGGCTCCAAAGAAGAAAACTCGTTACACTAGGTCAAACCCTGACCCTAATCCCCCAGCTGTCTTTGAAAACCCCAATTTAATTCCCAAGATATTGAAGAAACAAGAGCAGCTAGGAGAGCTCTCAGACTCAGGTGCAGAACTAGTTCAACAGAGCTATATTCCTACTCCTGCCAAAGCATCAGTTTATCCTCACATAACCCCCACTCATCCTGGTTCTTCATCCACTTCCCAAGGTAGCTTCCCTACTCCTCCATCCCCAACACACCTTACTCCTTTTTTCGATCATTAACTGGAGAACCCACAGTATAAACATCTTTTTGCCAACGTTTCAAATCCCAACTGGGATCCATCATATGGACTATGAGAATGATGATACAAGATGAGCTGCTATAGGTAATAAATACTATTGGGGTTTAAAATTTTTGGAACAACTTAAGGTCGGCTTGAAATTTATTTATTAATTTTTATTATTTTTATTTAT
>APFE030987909.1:84633-100755 GCA_000404065.3 Pinus taeda
AAAAATAATAATAAAAATTAATAAATAAATTTCAAGCCGACCTTAGGTTGTTCCAAAAATTTTAAACCCTAATAGTATTTATTACCTATAGCAGCTCATCTTGTATCATCATTCTCATAGTCCTGATGATGGATCCCAGTTGAGATTTGAAACGTTGGCAAAAAGATGTTTATACTATGGGTTCTCCGGTTAATGATCCAAAAATTGAAAACCACAGATCTCTTAAATCCAACACCTTACACCTATTATCCCTATTGTTCCAACTGTTCCACTCCTTCTTGCTGTCCCTTTTATCCCTGCAAATATGGCTAACAGATATGCCCCTTTAAACCTGCCTGCAAATCCAGGGGCTATGCCCCAAGATTATCAAAGCAAGATCACTTACTTTGATAGTACTGGCTCTTATACAGCCCAACAACACACCAAGAGAATGCAGGACTACTTTGAGAACTATGAAATAGATGATGAAGATGTAAGAATGAAAATTTTTGTACAAAGTTTAACAGGGGATGTCAGGACCTGTTTTAGGTCTTTGGCTGCACAGTCTATACTCAATCCTGATGCCTTATACCTAAGCTTCTTAAACAGATGAGAAAAGAAGAAAGACCCTCTACACATACTAACAGAATATGATAATTTGAAAAGGGGCCCACAAGAGACAGTTCAAGATTACTGTGTTAGGTTCAACAATGTAACAACGCTATTCCTCAGAACCTGAGACCTCCACCTGATCTGGCCTTGATCAAATTCCCTGATGGTTTTGATTCAGATATGGCATATCAATTAAGAGAAAGAGCACCTCCAAGTCTTGCAGACATGCAGAATATAGCTGTCAGTGTGGAGGCAAACCTAATTGCTAAGAGAACCAAAGCAAAAAATGGAAGAAGAACAACATTTAAAGAAGAACCCTCAACTTTTGACCAAAAACTAGATGCAATCATGAAGGGTATGGAGAGGTTGGGAGATAGAGTTGAGACCATGGAGAGAAATTCCTCTTGGGAAGGGAAAATAAAAAACACTATTAGGAATCCCAATTTTAGAAAAAACCAAAACCCAAATGCTAGGAGGACCAGTCCTAATCAAAATATCAGACCTCCATTTCAAGAAAACTATGCAGAGGCCTCACCCACTAGTGAACAAGTAGAAGATCCCCACATCAATCTAATGGGTTTGGACAGTGAACAACAAGTATTCTTAACACAAGATGATCAACAAGCCCAAGAATACAAACAATTCCAAACGAAATCTGGTGAATCATTTGATTTCAGAGAAGGGTATGACACATCAGTCTATGAAGTACACAAACAATACAAGTTAAGAAGTAGAACCATAGATGTACCTGAGAATACCAAACAAACACACACCAAACTTCCCAAAAAATCTAGTGATAAGTCTGTCTTGAGAGAGTCCTCAGATAAAAAACTCCAAAGGGAGGTCACAGTGGAAGATGTATCTGATATACAGCCTCTAGTAAATCCTACATCTACACCATCTCTTCTAACAGAGACCTTGGGCAGACCTCTAGCAAACAGACACAATTCAAGCATACCCCAAAACAGTGTACCTGACCAGGACAAGGTCACCCAAAATTCAGCAGAGAAGGAAAAACTTGCTGCTCACAATATAAAAGTTCAGATGGAAAAGTCTTTCAATCTAGAAACAGAAATTGGCAAACTGAAAATAGCAGTTCCTCTTTCTGAACTAGCCAAACATGAGGTCTTCAAACAACAAATTAATATATCATTACAAGTACCAGAGAATAGGGATGCAGTTAATATTCTGGATGATCAGTCAAAGCTGATTTTTGGCTCAGAAGTCAATGGCAAATTAGTGGATGGAGGTATCCCTCCATTTTATGTCAGCCTAAACATCCATGACAAAGTGCTACACAATGCCATGTTTGACTTACGAACCTCTCATAACCTAATGCCCAAATCAGTAATGGAAAAACTTGATCTAGATGTCACCAGACCCTATAAAGACTTGTTTTCATTTGATTCCACCCAGGTGAGATGTTTAGGCCTGATCAAAGACATTTGTGTATCCCTAGTCCAATATCCAGCTAAAACAATTTTAATTGATGTGGTAGTAGCTGACATTCCACCTAAATATGGTATGCTTTTATCAAGATCATGGGGTGCCAAACTCCAAGGATATCTACAACTAGACATGTCATATGCCACAATTTCAGTCTTTGGCCAGCCAAAGAGATTATACCGAGAAACACTGATGAAATATGTGGTCAGCAGTCAGGAGAAGCCCCAAAACTTCCCAATTTGCTCCATTCATTCAGACATGGACTCATTCATATTATACAATGCTGATATGTGTCCCAAAACTGAGGTCAAGCTCCTAAAACCAACAGAAACTAGGCACATGAATGAACAGTCCACTGCTCAAGATCAAAAGATCACTGATGTGATCAACCCAACACAGGCTGTTAATATATCACAAGAATCACCAAAGCTAGACCAGCCCACTGAACAAATCTGTAAATCCATTGAAAGAAACATTGATCAAGAGATCTTTTGGTATTTGGAATTTGACGGGTCAATAAACAAACTAGGAGCAGGGGCAGGGGCTTGGATACATAATACTCAAAATGACCACACTTTAGGTCATGCATATAGGCTTAATTTCAGATGTACAAATAACATGGCCGAGTATGAGGTCCTTTTGCTAGGTCTCAAACTGATTAAGAGTCTTGGTGTGACCAAAGTTTCCATTTTGGGTGATTCAGATCTAATTATACAATAGATAAAGGGAAATTTTGTCACAAATGATCCCAGGCTAAGGTCTTATAGGATAGTAGTGACAGACTTGCTTAACAGCTTCTTGGAATATCAACTCACCAAAATACCTAGAAGCCACAACTTGCATGCTCATAGTTTGGCAACTTTTGCAGGCACCTGTAAACTTCATTTTGTGCCTAACCACCAGTTCACTGTTGAGATCAAACATAGGCCTTCTGTCCCAGAAAATGTAGATAATTGGCAAGTATTTGAGAATGATACTCAGATAAATAATTTTTTGACCATGAAACAAGAATTCTCAAACTTAAACATAAACACAAGCATTAGGGATGATCAACACCAAATTGATGAACTTAAGACAAGTATATCAGCTAAAACGACGGATTCGATATTACATCCTACAACCTTTGACTCTGCCAATTTACAGAAGCTAAAACTAGCAGGTCTTGATGAAATTATTGAAGAAGAAACTGAAGTAATTCAACTAAAGGATAATTTCTTGCCCACAGGTCTTACTCCTTTGGAAGACATTTTTGATTCAAATGACATCCCTAAGAAACCAAAGATGCAACCCATCAATGCAGAAATCGAGGAGTGTAATATTTGGACCACTAAAAATCCCAAAATGGTCAAGCTTTCTAGAACCTTACCTCCTGATAAGAAATCAGAATATATTGAACTGTTCAAAGAGTTTCAAGATGTGCTTTCCTGGAGTTATGAGGACCTTAAATCCTATGATACTACAGTTATCCAGCACACAATACCCCTGAAAGAAAACCAGAAACCCTTTAAACAGAAGTTGAGGAGAGTGAATCCAGTCCTTCCCCTAATTGAAAAGGAAGTAAAATGAATGTATGAAGCTGGAATCATTGCACCTATAAGATTTTTTGAATGGATTTCAAATCTTGTACCCACAAGAAAGAAAATTGGGGAGATAAGACTTTGTGTTGATCTGAGAAATTTGAACAAAGTCTCTCTCAAAGACCACTACCCCTTGCAAAAAATGGATCACATCTTACAAAGGGTAGTGGGAGCTTCAAGGATCTCACTACTGGATGGCTTCTCAAGATTCAATCAAATTCTAGCTCACCCAGATGGTCAAGATAAAATAGCTTTCACTACACCTTGGGGAACTTTCAAATATGTAAAAATTCCTTTTGGACTCAAGAATACTGGAGCCACATTCCAGAGCGCAATGGACATCACCTTTGCTAAAGAAATCCATGATTTCCTAGTCATATACCTTGATGATCTAACAGCCTTCTCAAAATCAGACCAAGAACATTTAAAACATCTTAGACAAGTGTTCTTAATTTGCAGAAAGTATGGCATATCTTTGAACCCAAAGAAATCACTATTTGGCCTGGAAGAGGGCAAACTCCTAGGTCATAAAATTTCAAAACATGGCATAAGAATTGACCCTGATAGGATTCAAGCTATCCTTCAGGTCCCTCATCCAAGAAACATCAAAGAATTACAAGACTTTTTAGGAAAGATTAATTTACTAAGAAGATTCATTCCTAACTTGGCTGAGCTAATAAGATTGTTGAATAACATGCTGAAGAAAGATGCCAAAGTCAAATGGACAGTTGAAGCCAAACAGGCTTTTGAGGAAATCAAGATAGCTTTAACAAAAAAACCTGTTCTTACAAGCCCTAGACTTGATAGAGACTTCATAATTTTCTCCTTTGCCTCTGAACATACAATTGTTGCTATCTTGTTACAAAAGGATGACTTGGGATGTGAAAAACCTATTGCCTTTTTCAGCAGAGCCCTTAGAGATGCCCCACTCAAATACCAGATCATGGAAAAGCAAGCATATGCTCTTGTCAAAGCCATAAAGGATTTTAGAGTTTATATCTTGTACTCTCACATAGTTGCATATGTGCCTAATGCAGTGGTCAAAGACATTCTAACTCAAGAGGGAATTGAAGGTAAGAGGGGCAAATGGATAGCCAACATTTTGGAATATGATATAGAGATCAAACCAACAAAACTTATAAAAGGACAAGGGCTAGCCAAACTAATGGACTGAAACCAATTTCCAAGCCCTTGACATTAATGAACTGGATAACGAATAGGAGATGGCGACTCCACAGATCAATCAAGCCTTCTTACAATCACCTTGGTATGTTGACATATGTTTTGTATTATTAAACCTGCAAGCTCCTCCAGGGTTATCCAGAACCAAAATGAGATTTTTGAAAATGAAACCTTCAAAATTTTGTATCATAGATAATGTTTTATTTTGGAAAAATCATGAAGGTGTCCTGCTTAACTGCCTAACTTCCGATGAAGCTGATAAAGTCCTTAGAGAATTTCATGCAGGAGATTGTGGAGGGCACTTATATTGGAAATCAACAGCTGATAAGATCCTGAGGGCTGGATTTTATTGGCCCTCCCTCTTTACTGATTCAAAAAAGTTTGTAATGTCATGTCATAAATGTCAAATCTTTGAAGGGAAGAAGAAGTTGCTACCTTTACCCCTCAAACCCATTTCAACTGAAAAACTATTTCAACACTGGGGCTTAGACTTCATTGGGGAAATTCACCCTTCATCCTCAAGACAACATAGATGGATCTTGACAGCTACTGATTACTTCACCAAATGGATAGAGGCCATACCTTGTAGACAAGCAAATGACTTAATTATCATACAATTCCTAAAATCCAATATCTTGTCTAGATTTGGCTGCCCAGAGAAAATCATAACAAACAATGCAACTGCCTTTAAATCCAAAAAAATGATCAGCTTCTGTCACAAATATCATATTACCCTAGGCCATTCAACATCCTATTACCCTCAAGGCAATGGCCTAGCTGAGTCCTCCAATAAAAGCCTCATCAATATCATCAAAAAGGTCTTGGAGGAGAACAAAAAGAATTGGCATAAAAAGCTGGTAAATGCACTGTGGGTAGATAGGTTGACCACCAAAAGATCTATTGGCACTAGAACATATGAATTGGTATATGGCCTGGAAGCTGTGTTCCCATCATCTCTTGGCGTCCCTGTGATCAAATTGCTACAGGAAATACAAGCTGAACCCAATGATATCCAGAGGAGGATCAATCAAACAATTCACTTGCAACAAACAAGGGAAGACGTGTATCAGAGAACCCAGGTTCTACAAGAGAAGCTGAAAAAGGTGTTTGACAAAAGAACCAAAGCTGAAGACCTTTTCATAGGAAGCAAAGTATTGAAATGGGACTCTAGGAGGGAAGACAAAGGGAAACATGGCAAATTTGATTTTCTTTGGAAAGGACCATTTGTAATTCAAGCTGTGCAGGGCAATAATACCTTTTCTCTAAAGAGTCTGGATGATTCAAATAATGAGGAAGGCCCAGTGAATGGCAGAATGCTCAAACACTATTATGATCCATGAGCATAGTACAAACACATACTGTATATAAATATGTGTATTTTCAACATTTTTCTTTTTTACAGCAGATAGATAAAAGAACAAACACAACAGATTTTGAAGAATGATCAGCAAAACTATATCAAAGGTGACATATGTGATTGAAAAGCTCCACAAACAAATTTGAGGAAACTATACATAACAGAGAACCAATGATAAACAGTGATACAAGCCAGCAAGACACAAAGTGGTAATTCTTGTACAAATGAGGTCAAAGGACACTACATACAAGCTCACAAGATTCAGATCAAAGGTGTCAATACTAGAGAGGATTCAGTGCAGTAAGGAAAGGAAAATAAGGCCATATGACCTACTGTTCTTGGCTTTCCCCCAGGAAAAGCCATCCCCAAGTGGAGCCACTGTTAGGTTCCTATACCAATAGGTTTCATCTTTCATGATTGACAGTGGAAGGGCTAAATATGTTCATCATTGCAGGCTGCAAAGGTTCCATATTTTGTGTGCATACTAGGAAAATTAAAAAATGAAAAGAGGGTATGCCTTAAAAGAATAAACAAAAGGCAAGAAATCAAATGGTCAAAGGAATAGAGAAAATGAACCCCAAACTAAAGACCAGGAAAGTGGCCAGTTAAAATGCCACTACTATCTTTGGAAGTGTCACAGTCTACAAATACTACTGCTAATCATACTTGATGGATGGCCCAACAGTCTAATCTAGACCATGCCATGTTTAAATTGCTTGTTGCAGAATAGAGAATGGTTCCTGTCCAAACAGCTCAAGCTTGGCAAATGACTAGCTAGGTAGAGAAATGGAGGAGCCCAACTGCTTAATCTGTGCCATTAGAAGAAATAAGGGTAGATTTAGATAGTAGGGCAATCAAAAGAAAAGAGAACAATCAGGGTCTGCTAAATCAAGTGCACCCACTTCAAGTGAAGAAAAAATGTTAGGATTACTAGGTTGGGTAAGTAGCGTAATGTAGCAGAAGTAAAGGGCCATCACCAGTTGGCTTATCAAGAGCAAGACTCATTCCATTCAGGGTATTGGCACCATGGCAGAGGTTGGACGACATAACAATGGAAGCATGTCTAATTTCCCCCCTTTTTTCCCCAAACATCATTTATTAACATCCCCCAAGGACCTTGGGATCTGCTCAAGTGTCCTGTTCCACTTCATTCCATGACAAAGTACCAGGTCAAACTATGGAGTTGAGTCAAGGGAAAGAAGCCACATTTCTTGTGTAAAAATCTTTACTCTCAATCCCACTCATTTTCTATTCCTAAGTTTTACTTCTTGAAGCTTATCATTTCCCCCTACACACTCACCTCACAATGTCATATTAACAACTAATGTATTATTTAACTCCCTAAGCATCCCCCTTCCCTAGTTCTACAAAGATCTATGTGAAAATCCCAAAAAATCTATGTAAATACCATCCCCCTAGCAATATAGCTATATAGTCATGATTTGGGGAATATTAATCCATCAAGGGTTAATATTAACCCTCCACCACCAACTATAGGTTTTAAATAAAAAACTTTGGTTAAAAAATTAAAAACCCATGGTCTCCACCCTGAAAACCCTTTCATTACCCTTCCGCGCTAATACATTGGTTATAATGTGTTTTAAATAAAAAATTTACAAATGAGCGCGAATACATTATACCCGCTACCCTAAGTTAAAACCCACCCCGCGCGCAATATATTTAATCGATTATTTTAATCGGCGGGTCCCCGCAGCCATAACCCATCGTCACATCATGCACGCTGCTAGCTGTTCGATAGCCGGCCCCACAGATCTAACGGTGGGCGGTCGATCTCACCTACGAACGGGTGAAGGTTTAGCGTCCGGGGAATTGGTGGTTTCCCCGCCGTCCCCCCGCCACGCATCAACCGCCCGGGTTGTTCGGAGGCCCCCCCCACCCCTCTTACCACTTACCGCCTAAGGGTGCTCCGAGGAAATCGCTTACCGCCTGTTCCCTCTCGCTGACGGCATACCCACGTCAGCATGACGTCAGCACCCTCGTCCGCCACCTCTACTCCACGTCGCCTCCACGTCGTCCATCCACCGACATGCCCTGCTACTGTGTCACCGCCACGTGACCACCCACGTCAGCCGCCACGTCACCCGTACCCGGACCCACCGATGACGTCATGCTGATGTCATCGCCGAAAAAGAGCCAAAAGGCCCAATTTGCATAAAAAGTCTGGAAATGACTGTTTTGTGTCATTTCGGAGCGCTATGCATGCAAAAGACGACGTTGGCGGCCAAAATCGAGAATTTGCTCACCCAAGCCACTGCCGCCCTCAAAGTCGACTCAAATTGCCTGCCATTGTTCTAGTTTGACACCTTCTGCACTGAAAAATCCGGGTATTTGCCACAGTGAACCTATTTCACCCATGTTTGTGCCATTTTTCTCCTAATTTCCTGTAAAAAATATCTGCAAAGCTCCTCACAGTCAGATTATCCGCTAAAACTACCTGAAAGCTTGGTAAAGTCCCTACACCACGAAGCTCTGCAAAAACCCGTGCCCTTCTGTGAAATTCGCCATTAAAAAGAAATTTTAGAAGCCGAGCTACCGGCTAAAGCCTATATAACTGCACACTGATCCCTGTTATCAAAATTCCCTTTGAAAAAACCAGCTACTTAGCTCAAAACACTCTGGTTTCTTCCAATAGAGTGCCCCACAGCTCATCAAACCTGTAAAGAGTCTCCTAATACTCTCAGAGCTGCTCGCTTTCAAACGCAATTCAGAGGGTAGTCCTCAGCCTCTGCACTAATTCTAAGCTCAAGTAATTATCTAGTAAAGTTCAAACATGGCCACTCCATCTGCTCTAGATGTTGCTCCTGTTAATCCACCTAGTAAGGAGCTTGAAGCTATACCTCTTGTGGACAGTGATTTCCTTACTGCAGAATTTGTGGCAGAGAGGAACCACGTGCAGACCTTCTGCCAGCTGAGGAATAGTCACTTGGACAACAGTGACATGTATGGCATCTAGGAGTCTAATCTGCCTATCTATTTCTTGCCTTCTGTAAATGTCTTTCCTGAAATCATTCACCTCTGTGCAGAAAATTATGACCAAAAACTCAGAGCTGTTAAGTCTCCATCTGGGAGCATACTATTTTACATTACTCCTAATTCCATCCATCAAATCCTAAATTACAAGCAAACCCAGCTGCTCTACCCTTTTTCCATAAAGTATTTTCTAGATGAAGGATCCAAGATCTCTAGCATTGAGATTCCTGCAGTTGCCAAAACTTTCATGAGAGTAGACTGCCAACCTTTTGGGCCGCCTCCTTTCCCATATGCAAATTTCAATGAGGTAGGCAAGCTGCTTGTGGACATGATATCCTCTGTGCCAGGGTTCTCCACCAATGAACATGTTGATGAAATTGTGCTGGTCATGCTATCTGCATATAGCCTTGGGAAGCCACCTGCTATAAAATACAATTATGCGAAGTTTATTGCCAACAAGATACATGACCAATTGCCAAGGCTAAACAGGGAAGCAATATTTAAATATTCATCATACATCTATCACCTGTTCATGTACTATCAGACAGATTGCTTCCAGTGCCCCATCAAGAAGCTGGATTCACAGGGTGAGAGGACGTCTGTCATCTGCTGGTCTTCAGTTTTCCATCAAGTCCAGAACTCTCCCTATTCCTACTGTGAATTCATTGACCAATTTGTCTATACAGTCACATGCCTCTTGAAAAGGACTCCTCCTGCCAGATTGTCCAAAGATATGCAGAAAATCTTACAGCTGTCCAGGAATTACAAAATAGGTGATTGGTATTTATACCAGAATCACACAGTCATTAGGATCTATGGTTGTGAGCTCTGTCCTTACAAGCTCCCAAGATATGTTGCTATGAGATTGTTTTCCTTGGAATACTATAGACAACTCATCAATTCCGACCTTGCACACTTCCATAGTGCCAAGAAGAAAGCCAATCTCAAATTCAGAGACCACCTAGGCCCCTTCATCATGAACAAGAAAGATGGTTGGCAAGAAGCTGATCAAATCTTGGGGCAACAACTTAAACTTAAAAGGAGCTTCTGGTGGGTCCCTTATGACCCTGAAGGCTTTATCAGTGCCAGAAGAGTCAAGTATAGGCTGCTAGCCTATAAACATTGTCCATATCCACAAATTGAACACTTTTCTAACCAAGATGAGTGGGTGCCTGGTACATTAGTAGAGGAATTTACTCAGGAGGAAAAAATGGAGCAGAGTGTGAAAGACTTAGAGAAAACTCTTGACTTGGATTCTTGTGAGTAGGTCATATTCAAGCAACCAGTCCAAGTCGGAGAAGGCACATCCACTGCTGCAGCTGCACAGACCACCCAACAGGCATCTACAACAACACAACCACAGCAAAAGGCAAATAAGTGATGGATGTTCAGCAGGAGACAGAGGCAGGGCAGCCCATCGCTTCAAAAGACCAAAGTCAAGGGCAAGCCCCTTTACAGCAAGTTGAAGCACCCCAAATCCCAGTTTTGCAAACACCTCTCAATTAAGAGAGAGGCAAAAAATGAGATAGAGAGGAGGCCACACCTCCAAGTGGATCAACACAGCAACCGGAGGCCAAGAGGCCAAGAATTGACCCTCAGACCGAGGAAGAACACATTAGTCAGGAAAGAGCAGAAAGCCAAAGCAGAGAAAGAGAATCTAGCCAGCACACTGCCACTAGTTCATTTCAGCAGGAACAGGCCATGCAACAAAGCACAGAGGTATCCTCCTCAAGGCAGCAGGGCAAGCAACCAGCTGGAGTCAAATGGTCATTTATGGAAATCAAGGCCCAAAATGAACTCTTAAGAGTTCAACTATATGATCAATTCTTAAAGACAACACCCTCCAAGCAGCAGAGATTGATGGCAGCATATGACATCAAGGAGGATAAGATGATTTTTACTCATCTTAAGCCTAAAATCCCAAAGCCCAGATCATCTGCAGACTACACCAAAACAAGTTTATAGGTCCTCTCCAAGGACATACACCCCATGGATCAGATAGAGCCGCACAAACAGACAGGGGAAATGGTGTATTCCACACATGCAGACAGGGCCATGGTGGCCCATCAATTAAAAGAATCACTAAGGAATACAAATGCACAGCTTGATTTGGAAAGGATGTCTTCCACTGCTAAAGACAACAAAATAAAAATGTTGGAAGACATAATCATTGATCTAGGACATGATCCTAAAGATCCAAAGGGTATTAAGACCCTTATGAAGAAAAAGGAGGATGACATTGCTGCACTGAGAAAGCAGGCAAACTTGCCTCCAACCATTCACCCTCAAACAACAGAACTTGCACAAGAGAAGCAAGTTGAAGAGGCCATGGATCTGCTTCTGAAGATGATCAAAGAATATTGCAGATGGAAGCAGACTTGGAAAAGGCATTGCAGGACAAGAAAGGGGAGTCAACCTCCCAACCCCCTCAAACTTCTACAACTCTTGGCCCTGCCCCTCCTACACAAGCAGCAGCCACCCCTCCTGCTGTTCCAGCACCAACCACAACCACATCAACAACAGAAGAAACAGCAGTAGCAGCAGAATCTAGCATGAGCATGGAGGACTTGATGAAAGCCGTCAAGGAACTTGAGGTTCAAGTGACAGAAATCAATGAAGCCAAAGATAGACTGGCCAAGCTAGAGGCCAGCTATGACAAGTCCAAAATGATAGTGGCAGAGAAGCAGAGAGAGATAAAGGCCTTGGAGGCCAAAGTGAAAGCTTTGGAAAAAGAATTTCTTCTAGGCAAAACTATGGAAGAAATCAAGAAGATAATCTAGGCCAAAATTGGCCAATCAATCCATGACCAACGGAGGTCAAGCCAGGCAATATATGAGCAAATTGAACTAATAGGCATCGCTCATGTTGAAATACAAAAGGCTAGAACAGCACTGGGAATCATGCCTGAGCAGGTCACTAAAATGATACATTTCCTCAATACTCGCACAAGGGAGGAATTGGCAGCACTGGAAATAAAGAGCAGAACAGACACTATCCTGACAGCAAAAAAAGTGTTGACTTTAAGAAATTTCACTCAAACTATAGAAAGGAAATGTCAGGATATGAAGGCAGAAATAGATGAATTCAGAGCAAAGATGACAGTATTGCAAGATAAAGGACTGCCTAGCCTAGTGACTGGTACTTGACAACTGCTATCATATGATCAATACATCACAAGGATCAACAATTATGTTGAGAGTTAGATCACAACATCCACCAGCTCCACAAAAGAAGCAGGGCCTTCCTCTGGGTAGTCTCTGTATGAAAAATTAGAGAATTTATTTTTTATTGAGCACAAGATAAATCATCTGTTTGAAGTGCCTCAAATTTTTACAGATATATAGAAGCATATGAAACACTTGTAAAAATAAGGAGACATCAGCTACCTCCACCTGATTGGTGGCAGGCAATGCTGGAAGTACTGCCCAGGTGATTCCTCTATATTATTATTTTTTTGTGAAAATTCAGATCTCAGTCACAGTACAGGTCAGCAGATGATCAAGCACGCAGATATCACAGGAAGCATCAGTACAGTGACTCATCAAAGCACTCAGACAATAGGCTCAATTAACGCAGATTTAAAGACACAGGTACAACCAACTTTGCTGATCCAAAAAGTCAAAAATTTGTCTGACAGAAAGATAGCTGCCATCTCAACATTAATTGCTGTAGTTATTTGTTTCATTTACTTTTTGTAAGAGAGTTGGTGATGCAATTTATTGCACAATAACTCACTATTGAGATATTTTGTATCCTATTTTTGTATATATATCCCCTCAAATAACGTATTGAGGGTCGGTTGTAGTGAAACTCTCTTAGAAGAGTTGTATTGTATATCTCAGACCTTTTTGCTAATACAAATTGCTGGTGGAGTTCCTGGTTCCTATGCTATCTGAAGGTGGATATGAATGACTGTGTTATGTTGTAGAATTCTTGTGTCATTTGCTGGAACAATAAGTTATTCTGAACCATGTTATTGTCTTCCTGTGTATGCTATAATTTACATATGTTTAATGATCATAGTAAATAGGGAAAAAGAATAGCTTAGGATTTGTTTGAATACACCCTATGCTCAATCTCTATTTCTAAATATGTTTTCTTCTAGATTAGCCATGGATATGAATTCTTAATTGCTCATTTCTAAAATAATTCTCTCACTATGAGTATTGTTTAAGAATTCTTAACTGCTCTTAAGCAATACTTTCATTTCTCCCCTTGTTACCATAGTGGAGGATTCCTCCACTATGGTATCCTCCTCAAGGCAGCAGGGCAAGCAACCAGCTGGAGTCAAAGGGTCATTTATGGAAATCAAGCCCCAAAATGAACTCTTAAGAGTTCAACTATATGATCAATTCTTAAAGACAACACCCTCCAAGCAGCAGAGATTGATGGCAGCATATGACATCAAGGAGGATAAGATGATTTTTATTCATCTTAAGCCTAAAATCCCAAAGCCTAGATCATCTGCAAACTACACCAAAACAAGTCTAGAGGTCCTCTCCAAGGACATACACCCCATGGATCAGATAGAGCTGCACAAACAGACAGGGGAAATGGTGTATGCCACACTTGCAGACAGGGCCATGCTGGCCCATCAATTAAAAGAATCACTAAGGAATACAAATACATAGCTTGATTTGGAGAGGATGTCTTCCACTGGTAAAGACAACAGAATAAAAATGTTGGAAGACGTAATCATTGATCTAGGACATGATCCTAAAGATCCAAAAGGTATTAAGGCCCTTATGAAGAAAAAGCAGGAAAAATTGCCTCCAACCATTCACCCTCAAACAACATAACTTGCACAAGAGAAGCAAGTTGATGAGGCCATGGATCTGCTTCTGAAGATGAATCAAAGAATATTGCAGATGGAAGCAGAATTGGAAAAGGCATTGCAGGACAAGCAAGGGGAGTCAACCTCTCAGCCCCCTCAAACTTCTACAACTCTTGGCCCTGCCCTTCCTACACAAGCAGCAGTAGCCCCTCCTTCCATTCCAACACCAACCACAGCCACATCAACAACAGAAGCAACATCAGCAACAACATCAACATCAAAATCTAGCATGAGCATGGACGACTTGATGAAAGTTGTCAAGGAACTTGAGGTTCAGGTGACAGAAATCAATGAAGCCAAAGATAGACTGGCGAAGCTAGAGGCCAGCTATGACAAGTCCAAAATGACAGTGGCAGAGAAGCAGAGATAAATGCCTTGGAGGCCAAATTGAAAGCTTTGGAAAAAGAATTGCTTCTAGGCAAAATTCTGGAAGAAATCAAGAAGATAATCTGGGCAAAAATTGGCCAATCAATCCATGACCCATGGAGGTCAATCCAGGCAATATATGAGAAAATTGAACTAATAGGCATAGCTCATGTTGAAATACAAAAGGCCAGAACAACACTGGGAATCATGCCTGAGCAGGCCACTAAAATGATACATTTCATCAATACTCACACAAGGGAGGAATTGGCAGCACTGGAAATAAATAGCAGAACAGACACTATCCTTACAGCCAAAAAAGTGTTGACTTTAAGAAATTTCACTCAAACTCTAGAAAGGAAATGTCAGGATATGAAGGCAGAAATAGATGAATTCAAAGCAAAGATGACAGTATTGTAAGATAAAGGACTGCCTAGCCTACTGACTGGTACTGGACAACTGCTGTCATATGATCAATACATCACCAGGATCAACAATTATGTTGAGAATCAGATCACAACATCCACCAACTCCACAGAAGAAGCAGGGCCTCCCTCTGGGTAGTCTCTGTATGACAAATTAGAGAATTTATTTTTTATTGAGCATCAGATAAATCATCTGTTTGAAGTGCCTCCAAATTTTTACAGATATACAGAAGCAGATGAAACACTTGTAAAAATAAGGAGACATCAGCTACCTCCAACTGATTGGTGGCAGGCAATGCTGGAAGTACTGCCCAGGTGATTCCACTATATTATTTCTTTTTTGTGAAAATTCAGATCTCAGTCACAGTACAGGTCAGCAGATGATCAAGCACGCAGATATCACAGGAAGCATCCATACATTGACTCATCAAAGCACTCAGACAACAGGCTCAATTAACATAGATTTAAAGACACAGCTACAACCAACTTTGCTGATCCAAAAAGTCAAAAATTGTGTGACAGAAAGATAGCTGCCATCTCAACATTAATTGTTGTAGTTATTTCTTTCATTTACTTTTCGTAAGAGAGTTGGTGATGCAATTTATTGTACAATAACTCACTATTGAGATATTTTGTATCCTATTTTTGTATATATATCCCCTCAAAGAACGTATTGAGGGTCGGTTGTAGTGAAACTCTCTCAGAAGAGCTATATTGTATATCTCAGACCTTTTTGCTAATACAAATTGCTGGTGGAGTTCTTGGTTACTATGTTGTCTGAAGGTGGATATGAATGATTGTGTTATGTTGCAGAATTCTTGTGTCATTTGCTAGAACAATAAGTTATTATGAACCATGTTATTGTCTTCTTGTGTATGCTATAATTTACATATGTTTCATCATCATAGTAAATAGGGAAAAATAATAGCTTAGGATTTGTTTGAATACACCCTATGATCAATCCCTATTTCTAAATATGTTTTCTTCTGGATTAGCCATGGATATGAATTCTTAATTGCTCATGTCTAAACTAAGTCTCTCACTGTGAATATTGTTTAAGAATTCTTAACTGCTCTTAAGCAATACTTTCATTTCTCCCCTTGTTACCATAGTGGAGGATTCCTCCACTATGGTATCCTCCTCAAGGCAGCAGGGCAAGCAACCAGCTGGAGTCAAAGGGTCATTTATGGAAATCAAGGCCAACCACAGCCACATCAGCAACAAAAGCAACAACAGCAACAACAGCAGTAGCAGAATCTAGCATGAGCATGGAGGACATGATGAAAGTTGTCAAGGAACTTGAGGTTCAGGTGACAGAAATCAATGAAGCCAAAGATAGACTGGCCAAGCTAGAGG
>APFE030987913.1:11604-21731 GCA_000404065.3 Pinus taeda
AAAAAAAAAATCCACACAATGCACAAATAAAATTTACACAAGGGTTTGCATAATGTGAGCTCTTTGTTATGATAACACTTGTCTCAATTGACAACAACCACATTACAAATTAGAGGAGGCTAGCCTTTATAAGAAAAATTATAACAATTAGCTAACAACTAGGTGGACACTTCCCCAATAGAATATTTACTAGTCATTCACATTACAAATGAGAGGAGGCTAGCCTTTATAAGAAAAATTATAACAATTAGCTAACAACTAGGTGGACACTTCCCCAATAGAATATTTACTAGTCATTCACAAGTTAGAGACATGGTAATTTAATTCATAAAATATTAAGAAAATATTATTTAGGTAGAAATCACATCGAAGATTTTTTTACAAGAAGACATGTTTCAAACCATCCAGTATGGTTCATCGTCAGGACAATATGAAGAAGCACATCATGGCACCAACATAAAATATTACAAACAAACAAAAAGAAAATCCTGCAATGGGACTAATTTGTACAAAATTCCATGATTTGGTCCGCAAATTCCCTTTGCTAATGGTCACAATGATAAAAATTCAAAATAGCAACTTCTTGCCCAACATTCTACCACTCTAGTCCATGAATAATTCGACTTGCACAAAAACAAAGGTACGACTTCCTTGAGAACTCGACTTGGTAATTTTGATGTAGAATTATGGTTGTAATGGTTATTTCCTTAGTCCATTCCTTAACTTCTCAGTCCATCTTCACTTCAATAGCCAGTTTGACCTCCAATGGCTAGTTCAACTTGATTTTCGCTTGAATTTTCCTTTACTAACTTGATTTGGTCACCCTACTCCTAGATCTCCAAGGCCCTTTCTTACTAGGCAATCTCGGAACCTAGTTTTTGCTCTATTGTTCTAGATCCATACTGGGGATCCCTTGGATTTTCCATGTCACCTATGGCATTGCCACATCATCACCCTGTATGTCATGTCATCACCTCCCCATGCTAGTTCTTTAATTCCTCGACTGATCTTTGAAATCTGACACATGGGTTTTGTTCGTCTCTTCATGCTAATCAACTTTGACGTAATGTGTTAGGTATCTAGATCCAAAACAACACAGAAACACAAGAAAATTTAGCTCAACAACTAGATAATAAGCCACTTCGAGGGGGAAACCTACCTTTACATCACATAAATGAACAGTTCTTGGATGATTCAAATGACAATACCTCCTTGGTATATATAGGAATCTAAAGGGTCAAAATATAATTAGGTACTACATAACAATAGTAATGTTAAGTGTGCAACAGTAACAATAGGGGGATGCTATGGGGCACAACAATAACAATATGAGGGCTACACTAGTATTATAGGGACCTAACATGCCCCTCTTTTTCAAAAAATTGTTGTCCTTAATGCTTGAGTAGTTTTGGATGCTTTTGTATAAAATATTCATCCTCCCATGTGGAATCTTCAACAAGTAAGTTCTTCCACTTAATGAGATACACTGAAATTGATCAATTATGTAGTTGTCAAATTCTTGTTTCCATGATTGTTTTAGGTTCCAACATGATTTTTCCTTCCTCGTCAAATTCTGGCAATTTAGTTTAAACTGTGAGCTTGTCACCTATAACCTATTTAAGCACAAAACATGGAAAATTGGGTGTACTCATGAAGATGCAGACAACACCAATTTGTATGCCATAGTACAAATGTTTTGTAACACCTTGTAAGGACCATAGTACTTGGGTGATAATTTATTATTCTTCTTAGCTTACTTGATGGACATTTTTTTGCATGGTTGTAGCCATAAAAATACACAATTGCCCGCGTCAAAATTTCTTTCACTATGATGTTGATATGCTTGTTGTTTCATTTGATTATGTGCCAATGTCAGGTTATCCTTTAAGAGTTGGAGCACTTACTGTTGATGCTCGATGTGATCTTCCACTACTTAAACCTTAGAATTTATCTTAAAGACAATGTGATGGATGATGGATGATATCCATAAAGTGTCATAAATGAGGTCATTTTTGTTGTGGTATGGAAGGAAGTGTTATACCACCATTTTTCCATAGGTAACCACTCGACCCATTGTGTTTTTTTATCAAATACAAAGCAACGAAGATATCCTTCCAAACATTTGTTCACTATCTCAGTTTTCCCATTAGATTGAGGATGATATGATGAGCTATGAGTTAATTGAGTACCAAGGCAAGAAAAAAAATTGTCCAAAAATTTCCAACGAAAATGGAATCTTTGTCACTTCCAATAATCGTTGGGTTTCCATGTAGCTTTTGAATTGTTTCCACAAATGTACTAGAAACTATACTGGATTTGAAAGGATGAGATAGTGCACAAAATTGTGCATACTTGGTAAGTCTATCAAACCACTGTGATGACATTCTTTCCTTCAGACTTGGGTAAACCTGTGATAACATCCATTGAGATCTCCTCCCAATGTTAACTTGGAATGGCTAATGGTTGTAAAATACCTATGGTCTTAATTATCTTAACTTTATTTTTTTGGAAAACCAAACATTCTGCCACAAAATTTTGAATATTTGATTTAAGGTCATCCCAAAAAAAAATCTTTCTTAACCTTGTGGTAGGCTTTTAAAAATCTCAAGTGTCCTTCTATATGAGAGGTGTGCAATTCTGAAATAACCTTTTGTATGAGTTAGGAGTTTTTACATAGATATAAGCGACCTTTATACTAGAGTGAATCATTTTTCTGAATAAATGTATCAGATGCACTAGGATCTTGTTGCAACTTTTGAATGCGTGTCCACACCGCTTCATCATTCTTCCATTCATCCCTTGATTCAGTTATCCAATCAGGTTGGATAATATAAGTGGCATAGAGCAATGCCTCCACATCCTCATCCCTTCTTGAGAGTGCATCCGCAACAACATTTTTCTTCCCTTTTTTCTAGATGATTTCAAAGTCACAAGCCAATATCCTTGTGACCCATTTTTGCTACTCTTCTGAAAATAATCTTTGTTCAAAGAAGTATTTAAGACTATCATGATCTGTTTTTACCTTGAAGTGTCTTCCCAATAGGTAGGGTGCCATTGCTTCAGGGAATTCAATATTGCCAACATTTCCTTCTCATATATAGCTTTGTAAAAATACTTTCCTTTTATTTGATGACTTTCAAAAGCAATAAACAATGTCAATGCCATTTCTTGACGCATCACATTCCACAATAAATATTTTTGTGAAGTCTGGTGTAGCTAAGATCGAATCTTGGCACATTTCCTCTTTAAGATGTTCAAAGGCCTTAGTTGCTCCTGAAGTCCAAAAAAATGCATCTTTCTTCATTAATGTTGCTAAAGGTGTTGTTATTTTCCCATAATTCTTAACAAACTTGCGATAATACCCTATCAACCCAAGATATCCTCGAAGATGCCTTAAGGTTGTGGGATTTCCCATTCCTTGATGGCTTTAATTTTGTTAGGGTCTACCTTAACACCTTCATGAGATACAATATGACCCAATATTCCACTTCTTGTACCCCAAAGAAACATCTGGGGGGTTTTGCATACAATTATTTTTTGTCCAGTAGTTTGAGCACCCTGTCAACATGTTGAACATGATCTTTAACACTTTTTGTAGATTATTATATCATCAAAAAATACTAACAAAAATTTCCTGAGGAAGAGTTTGAAAGTGTAATTAATCAAACCTTGAAATGGGGGAGGTGCATTAGTAAAGCCAAAAGGCATGGCAAAAAATTCATAATGACTTTCATGATTTTTGAATGTTGTATTTGGAATGTATTTTTTCGTCATTCTAATCTGATGATATCCTGAATGAAGATCCAGCTTGGTGAAGTAAATTGCTCCATGTAGTTCGTCCAACAATTCATCAATGACAAGAATGGAAAATTTATCTTTAATAGTGAGTTTATTTAGTTCTCTATAATCCGAACACATATGCCATAATCCATCCTTCTTGTGCACCAAATACCACTGGAGAAGAGAAATAACTTTGGCTAGTTTGAATTATACCTCCCTCTAGCAATTTTGCAACCACACATTCAATTTCACTCTTTTAGGCATAGGGATATATGTAAGGTTTGATGTCTGGAGGAAAACTTCATGGACTCAAGTAAATAGCATGATCATGACCACGAATAGGTGGGATACCTTTGGGAGTCTCAAATAGTTAAGGACTCCTTAGAGATCTAGAGAAATGGATGACTTAGATGTTTGAACATCTAGTGAGCACAATTGTGCAATTACCCCTCATTCAAAAGCTTTGTCATGGCATTAGAGCTAATTATCTTCCTAGGTTTCCCTATGATACCCCTTAATGCAATTTTCTTTCCTTCCCAAAAAAATTTCAAGAAACATTTTTGAAAATTAAAAGCTATCGTCCCCAAAGATTGTAACCATTAGACTCCTAATACAACATCAACACCTGCCATTGGAATGGCAAGCATTGGACTATTCAATATATATTCCCCCATGGTTAGATTGATATTATGGGACTTCCCTGAGCAATTTCTAGTTCCTCCATTTTCAAACAACACTTGACACTTTGGAGTTGGATATAGAAAGTAATTTAAATATTTTGCTATCTTACTATGAATAAAATTATGGCTACTACCCAAATTAATCGGTACTACTACCTTTTTCTTCTTAGTATATCCTTCTATCTTGAGAATTTGAGGAGTGGTAATTCCCACCAATGCATTACGAGATATGGTTGGATTCGTTTCTTCTTTTTCAACCTCTATGGTTGGTTCCTAATGTATATCTTCTTCTTTTGATATTTCTTGTTCATTTTCTTCCTCTTCTTCACAATCTATGTAAAATAATTTCTTCTCAACACACATATGACCTTTAGTGCATTTGTTATCACAACTGTAACAAAGCCCTTTTGCTCTTTTTTCCTCCATATGTTGTGGTGTCAACCTTGTAGGTTGTGGGGGACTAGGAATGACAACACTTCCGTATTTATAGTTGTGAGTGATAGATCTTTTCGTTTCCATAATTTTTCTTTCAACTTTTCTTGCCACTGTGAATGCATTTTCCAATGAGTTAGGTTCCCAAAAGTGAACCTCATGTTGGATGTTATCCTTTAAATTCTCAATGAAGACATCAATCAGATGTTCCTCTAGAATATCATTTACCTTGATCTTCAATCTTTGGAGTCCTCAATGTGCTCTACCATTTAACCCTTTTGTTTGATATTTATCAATTGGCTAAAGAAGGTATTGCTCTTTGTATCCTCATAATGTGCTATCAATTCCTCTGTAAAAATTGTCCAAGTGACAAGTGATTTACAATAACAAAGCCATCAGTACCACACAAAATAATTGAATTCTAAGTATAAATATGCAATGTGTACCTTTTATGTGTATTTCACATCATATAGATCAAAGAATTGCTCCATCTGTGGTATCCATGTTACCTAATCCTTGCCATTAAACTTCCTCATATTGATCTTTGGAATGTGGTGTGTCCTCAACCAAAACTTGGAGTCTCCAAAATCATGATTCACATTCTTTTTGTTCTCATCATGAGTTTCATGGAATACCTTATAACCACTAGGAAGCATTTCTTATAGCATCTTTGTCAAACCTTCCATTTTTTCTTCTAAAACATTCTTCAAACCTTCCATGTCCCCTTTCATTTTTGCTTCTAAACCATCCATATTAACATTCATCATCACTTCCAATTCATTTTTGGTTGCTCTTTGTGAGAGAAAAAATTGTTTCACTTGGTCCCTTAATTTTGATATATCATGTTGCATTTCTTCTTCTTCATGCGCCATATTAGAACTTTCTGAAGGCTTAATGGGTGTAGGATATTTTTGTTTGGGAGGCATTTTGGAATGAACTAATAATATATGCTTCACTTTTCCCTTTGAATCACTTCAAACTATTTTTTCAAACAAAATTTATGCAAATTTAAAAATACACACCTTTTAAGAGTTTGATTTTGAGCTTGTTGATAAGGTTGTTTTGAAATTGTTGTATCTCTCTAATTTCAGCCTCTCAAGATCCGAAATCGTGTTGTGTGATAGCCCTATGTGTCTTATTTCCAACCCCATTGATTAGGCTAAGATTGGATTCTTCAAGGTAAGGTTATGCCAAATCTCTCACTATGACCTGATTATGGACACGTTAAGTAGAGCAAACTTGTACGGGATGCCATGTGTCATTGTTTTAACCTTCGGCCCTGAAACTAATACTCGAAAAACTAGAGTCTGTGCACATTCAATCACTTCCTACAAAATTCAAATCTGATGCTCAAAGAGAAATTGATGATGATTTTTCTTGGGACGCATGTTTGAGATTGAATTATTGAGAACACAAAAACTCTAACTTCCTTGGACCATATCTCCGAAAATATAGAAAAACAAGGCCTGAAATTGCATCCAGATATTCATCAGGATTTCACCTCCACATGATAATAATTTCACAGTTTGAAGCTTCACAGAAAAAAATAAAAAAATAAAAAATAAAAAAATATAGCAAAAATACCACAATGACCCATTTGAAGAACCAAAACCCTAAGATCAAGAGCTCTGATACCGAATGTTATGTATCCAGATCCAAAACAACACAAAAACACAAGAAAAGATGGCTCAACAACTAGATAATGAGCCACTTCGAGGGGAAAACCTCCCTTTACATCACATAAATGAACAATTCTTGGATGATTCAAATGACAAGACCTCCTTGGTATATATAGGAGTCTAAAGGGTCAAAATATAATAAGGGCCTACATAACAATAATAATGTAAGGGCACAACAATAAGAATATGGGGGCTACATTAGTATTATAGGGACCTAACATAATGCATGTTTAATTTTGCCAAACACTTTGCATATTTTTCCCTTGGAAACTCTATGACTTATTGACCAAGTTTGACCAAGCTATAACTAGCCATTGGATGCTTGGATCTAAAAAATTCCACGTAGCATGGAATCTTCTAATCAAACTTTACCTGGGTCAACTTTTTGACCACCAAGTTGCATTGGGAACCGTGAATTACCTCAAAAAATGTGAATGTTGTCAAAAAAGACTGTTATGCTCTCAGAGTTGTCATGAAGTAAAATTCACCAAGGTCAAAGTCACATATAAACTTGATACCCCTAACATGCACAGTGATGTATCCCCTAACAATCATATATTGAAAATTTTTAAATCATAAACCTCTTAAAATGATTAAAATTTCAAAATATATATTGAAAATTTTTAAATCATAAACCTCTTAAAATGATTAAAATTTCAAAAAATATATAATAAACTACTATTGATTTTTTTAAAATTAAATTAAATTTTTTCAAATAAAACCAATTATGTAATATACAAAAACGTTATGCCAACATTGGAGAGATAAAGCCCACTATAAATAGTAAAGAAGTAAAAACATGTATACAAACCAATGTCCTTTGACAAGAGAAGGAGCGCACATCTATCACCAATTAGGATTTCTCTCTAATCTCCAACAAAGGCTACGAATTCCCCAAGAGAGAAATCCATTCCACGTTATCATGCAGATTTGGAATTTGTGCAGCACATAGAATAATCTGCACTTGCTCACTCATTATCTTAAAGGACTTGAAAATATTAAAATTATAGCTATTAAAGGAGGAAGAAAGAAGACAATTTGACAAGCCACGTTTTAATGGTTGAGCTCAGATGTTGCGACGATAATGATTCTTAAGATCAAATCTTTTAAACAAAAGAGTAATGGTGTTGGTGTATATCTATATAACAAAGGAGTAATGGTATGGTGTAAATAATTAAAAAAAATTGAAATATTTTAAAAGATAAATGTATGCGAACAAACAAATTATATATAAGGGAAATAATAAAAATGTGTTATAGGAAAAAAAAAGAAATATAATTATATATATATAGTATATATATTATATTATATTTTTAAAATGAATGAATTTGAAACATTCTAAATTTATATATATATAATTTATGTATGAAAATAAAAGTAAATAAAAAAATAGTGTCAATTGAGAGAAATAGGTTGAGAAAAGGCTTAATATGTTCACTAAGAATTGAAGAAGGAAAAGTAAGGATGTTTAACAGCAAGTAATTGATACACAGAGTTAAGGTAAATGTGACATAGTTAACTAAATCCTAGTTACGTCATAAGATTTTAAGAGAGTGTAACTTAGTAATCAAAATAACTTGGAAAGGAATCAAAATCTTAGATTTTAAGTATATATTATAGGAAATATGTAAAATGAAATTTTTCATAAGAAACAATTGCAGCTCCTTCCTAACTATGGGATTGAATTTTTGCCAAATGAAATAATTTTCTCTACTTTACTAACTATTTCTTTAAATTAGTTTTCCTTGTATGTGTTATCTGTTTAGAAAACAGTTCTAATACCTTTTGGTTACTTGTCATAATCTTACAAATAATTAATATTTGTGTCAAAATTTGAAGGTGATTTAATGGGCTTTGGTGAGGGTTAGTTCCCATGAGGTTATTGATTCAAATCTCATGAGAGGGGTTAAGGGTGTGAGCCACCTGTGGGAGATAAAATTGCCACATGAGGTGTCCAGGTTTGACCAAGCTTTGGATAAGCCATTGACAACATCTTATAAGTGGAAGAATTGCTCTTCCATCGAACATCGAAGTTAACCCAACCTAACTTGAAAAATAAAAATAAAAAATTTAAATTCCTCATAATAAAAACAAAGATCTTAATTTACAAATTTGCCTTATATTAATAAGGATTATATATTATATATATATATATATATATATATATATATATATATTATATATATATATATATATTTTATAAGGGATGTCTTATTAAAAACAATAATTAACGATACTTTCTTTTAAAGCTTGGCATGACTACATCTTTATCATGTCCAATATATCACTCTTATCATGATGGAGAATTGAACCAGTAACTTCACATCAAGAAGTGCTTTAACAAAACACCTTGTCAGTAGCTATCCAAAACCCCATAGACATCAATAATTAATAATATTAAATAGATTGTTTTTTAAATAATAATTAATATGATTTAAATTTAAATATTTTATATATCCATGAATATTATTTAATTGAAATTTAATCAGTTATTATATTTTTATAATATAATATTGAATTAATATATTTAACATTAATATTATAAATATAATATTATGATATAATTTTTTTTATTAATTATAAATATATCTCACTTTAAGTAGAAAAAGTTTAAATTCAAAAATTAAACGGGTAATAAGCCATTCTTCTCTTAATTAAAAATAATAATAATATCAATAAGCCACATCATTTTTGAACAATTTTATAGGCCACTACCTCTTCAAACACCTCGCAACCTCAAATATCTTCAAATGGATAAAAGAATAGCAAGAAGCTCCAAAATATACTTTCATCGGCCATTGTAAGAAAAGGAAAAGTGCTTTAAGCCATTTCACCATGGCCAATAAAGATATAGTAAAGCAAATGGCTTATATGTCAATATAAGCTTCAATGTAAGGATATGGATCATGGCTCAATGACATGGTTTGTGAGGGCACTTACAAAGGTTTAATTGTCTTATACATATGAAGAAGTAATGGGAAAGGTCCTAGTTCTAGATGGTTATAATGTTACGGTGATAAAACTTTTAAGTTATGGGTCAGAAAGGTTTAATTGTCTTGTAGGTATGAAGAAGTAATGGGAAAGGTCCTAGTTCCGGATGATTATAATGTTACGGTGGTAAAAATTTTAAGTTATGGGTCATGGTTCCGTGGTGATAGTGTGTGAGATTACTTATAAAAACTTAATCTTTTTAATAGGTACAAAGAAGGAAATAACAAAGGTTTTATTTTTGGTTATTATAATAAAAATAACAATTTAATGTTAAAGTTGCAGTTATATTAGATATTAAATTGTTGTATAAATTTTTTTGTTTGTGGGACAAGAGACTCACTTCCATACAACGATTTGATTGCTAAAACTAATAGAGGTTTACATACTCTAGCTTCTTTGGATTTGAACCAATAACTACTTATGACAAAAATATTCTTAACCATTAAATCCACTCAAACTATACTTCTATAGTGATAACTTATCTAAATATGCTTATATAGCTTAACCCGAAAATACTTATGGTAACAATTCGCTTCTTGAAGATGATTCTCATGAAGAGTGCCCT